>JAHIAM010014341.1:50000-325104 GCA_021605205.1 Aegilops longissima
CAAAACCACGTACGAACTCTTAAGCGGACCCGTGAGCAGGTTATCACGAGGACAGGGGAAAAAAGTGGCGGCGGCAGCGTCGTGTGCGGAAGTGGATGCGCGCCATGGAAAACTGGGCAAAACCACGTCACGAGGCACACAGGCGTACAAACCGTTACGGACCTGTGAATGGGCTGTGCGTGGACACGGGAAAATAGTGACCGCGCCCGCCGTGGGCCGGAACGGGACGCGCACCATGAAAACAGAGCAAAACAAAGTGCGAGGCACAAACACGTACGGACCCTTACGGACCCGTGTCACGGGCTCTCTGGACAAGAGAAAAAAAGTGGCCGCGCCCGCCGTGCCGGAAGTGGGCGCGCCAAAAAAACTGGGGAAAACCATATGCGCGCACACACGTACGGACCCGTGACTGGCTGTGCGTGGACACGGGAAAAAGCGGCGGCGCCCGTCGTGGACGGAACTGGACGCGCACCATGGAAAACTGGGCAAAAACCACGTACGAGGCACACACACGTACACGGACCCGTGAACTTCGGACCCGTGAAAGCGGGCTGTGCGTGGACACGGGGAAAAAAGCGGCCGGCGTCCGTCGTGGGCGGAGCAGGGGCGCCGCCATGCAAAACTAGGCAAAAGCACGTCACGAGCGCGCTGCGTACGGACCCTTACGGACCCGTGAGCGGGCATGCGTGGACCGCGGGAAAAAAAGCGGCCGGCGGCCGTCGTGGAGCCAGAGCAGGCGCGCGCCATGGAAAACTGGGCAAAACCACGTCACGAGGCACACACGTACGGACCCGTGAGCGGGCTGTATGTGAACCACGGGAAAAAGCGGCCGGCGGCCGTCGTGGAGCCAGAGCAGGGGCGCGGAAAACTGGGCAAAACCCGTCACGAGGCACACACACGTACGGACCCCTTACGGACCCGTGAAGCGGGCTATGCGTTGACACGGGAAAAAGCGGCCGGCGGCCGTCGTGGGCCAGAGCAGGGGCGCGCGCAATGGAAAACTGGGCAAAACCACGTCACGAGGACACACACGTACACGGACCCTTACGGACCCGTGAGCGGGCTGTCGTGAACACGAAAAAAAGCGGCCCTCGGCCGTCGTGAAGCGGGCTGTGCGTTGACACGGAGCGGCGGCCGTCGTGGGGCGTGCGCCATGGAAAACTGGGCAAAACCACGTCACGAGGCACACACACGGTTACGGACGGACGGGCTTACGGACCCGTGTGAGCGGGCTGCCATCGTGGGCAAAACCACGTCACGAGGCACAAAACGGCGGACCCGTGAGCGGGCTGTCGTGGGCCGAAAAAAGCGGGGCGCCGTCATGGGCGGAGCAGGGGGCGCGGCATGGAAAACTGGGCAAAACCACGTCGAGGCACACATGTACGGACCCTTACGGACCCGTGAGCGGGCTGTGCGTGGACACGGAAAAAAGCGGCCGGCGCCCGTCGTGGACGAACCGGGGCGCGCCATGGAAAACTGGGCAAAACCACGTCGAGAGACACACACGTACGGGCCCGTGAGCGGGCTGTGCGTGGACACGGGAAAAAACTGGCGGCGCCCGTCGTGGGCCGGAACGGACGCGTGCCATGGAAAACTGGGCAAAACCGTCACGAGGCACACGCGCGCGTACGGACACGTGAGCAGATGCGAGAGCTCCGGGAGGAAAAAGGCCCATACGCCATGGAAACTGGATGAAAACTAGCAAATGATGGTCAAGAAACGGTGCCATGGCAGCGAAAACATGTCTCATGGCAGAAAAACGCTGCCACGGCAGCGTTTCAAAACAGTGTACCCCTCCTTCACAAACTGAAGGGCAGGGGTCCCAAGGGGGGCTAAAACCCTCGGGTATAGTAGGGGGGAGGGGTCCTTCCTGGTGGGTGTACGGAACACGGGTGGTTTTTCTTAGGAAAAACACCCGTTTTCTCGTATGCCCATCCTTTCCCAACGTTGCCTCGGATGTCCCGTCGTTATGCCATCACGAAGGTGCTGGCCGGTCCCGTGTCGTCTCGTGAAATCCTGACCCTACAGCGAGCGTGGCTTGGAAACAGGAAAGTACCCGTTTCGTACGATCTGACCGGCGGTAAACAGTCATAGCGGTGTCCCTCGAATGTCGCCTCCGGAAAACCGTTGCCCCTCGGAACAGCGTCATCGCTATCGGTCCCTGTCGTCTCAAGTGAAATTCTGACCCAACAGCCGAATGTGGCTCGGGAAACAGGAAAGTAGCCCGTTTCGTGCACGATAAGACCGTCGGACAACGTTGCACCGACGTCCCGATTAAGTTGCCTTCTTAAAATCGTTTCATCCGTAACTTTATTGCTACGGGTGTGACACACGCGTGATTTGGCCTTGCAGGACGCCTTCGTGCAAGCGATCCTCCCGTGCTCTGCGAGGCGGGGCTGGTTGGTTTGACGCTTGTTGGCTACTAAGCGCGCATGGTAGCTTTGGACCCGTGTCTGCGGTAGATCCCCGTTGTACTGCGGCCGACTACGGCGCCGTGTCCGTCCCTCGTGTGGTTTGAATCGCTGGATTAAGGCCCGCGTGAGCAGCTCGAGCAATCCGCCAACAGCCGGCGGGTTGGGGCGGGACCCCGAGCCCGATCCTCGAGCCAATCCTTTTCCGAGTTACGGATCCGTTTGCCGACTTCCCTTGCCTACATTGTTCCATTGGCGAGGCTGTTCACCTTGGAGACCTGATGCGGTTATGAGTACGACCGGGCGTGAAGCGGTACTCGGTCCTCGACCGTCGGCATAGAGGTGCCACGTGGCGAGCCACCCTTGCTTAGCGATTGACGGCAGCCGCCGTTAAGCGATAACTTTGCCGACGGCGATGCCGTCGGCATAGATGTACGACCACCGTCGGGATAGTGTCTATGCCGACGGCCGTTCTATGCCGACGGTCATCCCGGCTACGCCGACGGATATGTTGCCGACGGCCCTATGCCGACGGAGGCCGTCGGCATAGGCCTGTCCCGACGGCTAGTCAGGGCTATGCCGACGGCCCTGGCCGTCGGCATAGGGTGCGATTCCCGTAGTGATCCATGTCTCCATGCTTAGTGTTGTGTTGGTGCTATGGTATGCTTTGATAGATTTGATAATGTTGTCTTGAACTAGATCATCCATGCGTGCGTGTGTTAGTGCTAATTCGATCTGTCCATGCCTATTGGTAGTTCCTACTGTCGATGTGTAGTGTGTTGTGGTCTTGATGACGCTTGCGTTTGTAGGAGATGAGCACGCAAGAGTTTAGTCAGGCCTTGGTCCTGTCCGAGAGCTAGTTCCCGCCGTTCTACGTCGAGGACTCCCAGCCTCCCATCAACCAGATGCCTCTTGATTCAGACGTTTTCGAGGTGCCCCCTACGGTTCCTCCATTTGTGCTAGCTCAACCCAATGCTATAGCTCATGGTGCTGCTCAAAAGGCAGTCATAAAGGAGAAGAAGGATGACCGGGAGCTCCATGGAATGGTAGTTGTTCCTCTCGACTTTCTTTCTTAACAAGATGTGTGAGATCATAGCTAGTGGGGTGAGGACTGACAAGGGCTTCAAGGAGGTGCACTTGAACTCCGTTGCAAAGCAGGTGTTAGAGTTTTGTGGACATAAGGTCAGCTCGACCCAGGTCTACAACCATCCTAGGAAGAGAAGAGCGAGGTGACCGCGTCCAAGCTCAGAGACCTGAGTGGGCTTTATGGATGAGGACACCTGCTCGATCGTTTTGAAGGCAGAGCGCTATCAAGGCCAGATCGCGGTTAGCTCACAAACCATGCCATTGTAACTAACTAGTTGTTTAAGCCTAATAACCATTACAATACTAACTAACCACTCTGTCCTGTTTCTTTCTTAGGCTCACCCCAAGGACGCGGAGTTTCTCAACACACCTATCCAGAACTACCACTAGACGCAGCAAATCTTCTCTTTCGGGCTGGCAACCAGCAAGCATGCCATGGGCTCGGGGTCAGCCGTTGGGCTCGCCGATGCCCGAGTATCCAGACACCCAGAAGTCAGACTCCATTAAAGTTGATGCTCCTGAGAAGGATAGTGAGCATGTTATGGTGCTTGATAGAAAGAGGAAGCAGGGATGCTTGATGGAAGACGAGCTGACCGTCTTCAGCAACATGACTCAGTCAGTGAAGGAGGTGGCCACCATCATCAAGGAGAGTAAGCCGGTCGACGTCCATCCTGACCTCTACGGCGCTGTCATGGAGCAAGGTGGCTTCAGCCCAGAGGCTATCATGGCGGCTCTCAGTCAGTCTTAATGGCAGCAAATCTAGTCGATTTTGATCTCCGCGACTGTACCAAGCAAAATGTGCCATGTGTTATATGGCTGTGTGAAATACATAACGGGAAACTCGTTTAGATAGTTCTTTGAGATGTTGATGTTTGATTTGTTAACAATTTTTGCACTGACAAGCTAGTGTCGTCATTGGCACACAAATAATTCTCCTGCCAGCCTGCTTAAATTACCCCAATCAAGCCAGCGTTAAAATATGCCATATTTCGATGTTTGAAGGCAAACATTACATTGTTTTAACACAAGTTAGTCTGGACGTAACATGCGGCAGCGGCAGGGCATGCTCACTGCACGTTGGGCGTTTATTTTTTACACCGCGAATCAACCTGTGATTGGATGGTTAGAGGGACTATAGTATTCCCAGCCCACTAAGATTCGAATCCTGGTGCTTGCATACGATGACTTCGTAAATTTCAAGATAATATGTCGGCTCAGTCTTTTGAAGGTGCTCATAAGGGTAGTGTGTGCGTTCATAGGGGTGAGTGTATGGGCGTGTATCAATGTTTTGGTTACCGGTCGAAATTTCAAGATTTCCCGTGGTTACCGCATATTTCCGTGCCCCTCGATAAATCCTCATACCGAGCAAAAAATACCATTTTTTTGAAATTTTTGAATTTAAACGCTCCATTTGTAGTAAAGTGCGTAGGATCTAATTAATGCCATGAGAGTTGATTCTGACGTGTTTCGTAGTAACCTAGTTCCTGTTTTGACAGGTCTCTGGTTTGAATGTTCGTTCATTCATTTATTTGAATTCAAAATCCAACTATAAAATTCGTTCGAAATACTCTCAGTATTTCCCGGTAACCGTGGTAACCACGTTTACCCGTCCCCCTCGGTAAAATTGCCTCATTCGGTAACCAAAACCTTGGCGTGTATATGAGCACTTGCGTGTTCAAAAAAAAAGAAAAAAAAGAGAGATTTGCGCAGGCCGGTGCACTTTACGCCGTGCTGTCATCTACCCCGCTTCCCACCTCACCGAGCGCAAGGTCTCTCTGGTCATCGCCGCCCAAGATGGTGCCGGACACAGCCTGAGACAAAGAGCATAGGAGGGAGGTCGCGATTTCAATTTCTACGAGTGGCACGGCGACCCTGTTGAAGATCGGTTCCTGAAGCAACTGTTCCTTGGTCTGGGAGACAAGGGGTGGCTGTTCCTGAAGCAACTGTCCCTGGCAATGCTACTGAACTTTGCACTGTTCATGTTGTTGCTGGCCTGGCAGCACCAGTGTACAAGTGCTGCTGCATGTAGACTCTAGTCATGCATGGAACCTAGACTATGTTTCATCAGGCTGTGTTGCCGATGTGAACCTTGTACCCCTAGCTAGCTACTGTGTGATTGCATTAGATAGAGAAGAAAAATTGTCTTAACCCATACATGCAACTGTCTGAAAAAAACAAAAGGTTACCTGACATGGACCTTGTAGTAGTAAACTTATTGGATCGCATTTCCAAATATTGAAACAGGCCGACTAATGACTGATTCCTTGGATCCTCATTAGCTCCCAGAGCATCAAGTTGCTGTGCGATAGCAGGTTTTCCTGCATGATATATATGGCAGATACACGAGTAAATCTGCCAAAAAGACAGTGTGCCTCTATTTGCTGCTTCTTCTGAGAAATTACTACTCCAAGTTGCTTGGAAAAATGCCGCACACAAGCCTGTCTCAGCCCTGAACCATTGGGTCAGCAAGATCTCGATGAAAAAAACTGATCAGACGTGTATGAGACTAATCATCGCATCCAGAACAAAACTAGCTACAAAAACAGGACCGTTTTCAGCAGGAAACCACAACCCATAGCCATTAGCAAGAGCTAAACCCAGGGACAAAATAGACCATCTAACCCCACCTGGAGTGCCTTTCTTTTCAACTGAAAACATGACACCACATTATAAACTCGCCAAATGAGCTGGATGTTCCATCTGAAATTTCACAAGCTACGTGTGGTTGTGCATCACCAGCAGCCTGTGACAAAATTCTGCAGACGTTTGATTTTACCTACTAAATTCTGCAGATGCGCATTAACGAAACCCACGGACCACAAACTAATCCGGTAATTTGCAGTGTACCGCAACTAAATCCAAACACAAATAATCAACTTTTTTGGCTTTTCACTGTATGCACATCAGCAGCAGCTTGTTCCAAATTATGTTGAACCAAAATCAACAACAAAAATGAACAATCCACGCCGCCACCACCAGAACTTCACCTGCTGAATTATGCGGACACACCTCGACAAAATATACAGACAGACCGATATACAATCCAGGATTCTGCTGCAGTACACAAACAACTAGAATCCAAACACAGATAATCAACTCTCCTGCTTCCCGTACTCACTTTTCCATATAGCTTGAACCAAACATCTCCACCAACTCTGTTTAAACTCCGATAAACCGAAACAATTATATCACAGTCCTCTCACACCAGTAATTCCTTACTGAATTCAAGATATGAACAAACACACTATTTAATTCAGGGTGTGCATCACAGCAGCAACTAAAATCCAACCAAAGCTGCAGGTATGGTAGTATAATGGTGCTAGGGGGGTGATATATCGAGCAATTATACTATAACCCAACACATGGAAGAATCCCCTGCTGAATTCAACATACACACACCACCCTTACAACTTAGCTAAGATGCAACCATTCTAAAAATCACTGCCAGCAACTACACGGAGCAGGTCATAGAAAGGATTTCCCCTCCCAGCAAAGTCAGATGCGCATGGGTTAGAAACAAAAATCAATGAGCCTCATATTTATACTGAACATCAAATCCAGAAGAAAACTAGCTTGCAATATCAGATTTCTGCTCAGCAGCAACCAAAGCCGCAACCCCAGCAACCCCAGCAGGCCAACACCAAGAGTTAAACCCAGTGACATAATAACCCACCTAAACCACCAACTTGCAGCTAAAATGCTCAAACATAAAAATCAATCTTGCTTCCTGTTGTGTCGGAACAACGCAAGGACAAAACCAAGCCAGTAATTATCAAACATCTTAATACAGCAACTTCAGAATTTCACCCACTTACTTCTAGAGGTGCAGGTATACAAAAACTACACGGAACTAACCCAGAACCATTCAAGCGTTGTTTTCCTGTTGGGGTTCATCTCCCTCACCTCGAGCACCTTCCCGATCCTAATCCTGAACCATTTCATTAGCAGTAAGTAGCCCAGATAAAAACCTTATCAGACTGATATGGAACCCAACAACAGCTGGATAAACAAGCTAGCTATCAATAACAGAATTCCGCTAAACATTTAAACCCAATCACATATTTAAGCACCTAAAACCATCAGCTTGCAGCTAAAAAAATGCCGAAACAGAGCAAAACAATCTTGTTTCCTGATGTGTCAAACCAACACAAGGGCAGCACCCGAAAAAATACTTCAATCCGGCCTGCCACTTACTTCCTGATGATCTGATTGACAAACTCTACAGGTCAGTAAACAATCCAGTTTTTCCATATCCAATACCAATCTACTTGCCAATAACCATCTACTGAATCCAAGCCCATTAAAAAACCCTTGTCACATGCATTCAGCTCTCTGCTAACAGAAACCCGACGAGCGTCAAAACAGGGGGGAAACACATTTCCAAACCCCAACCGGCCCGCGCTCACTCATCGTTGCCGGGCCCCCTCCAGACCAGGTAGAGTACCAGGGCTATCACCCCTGCCGCCGACGTGTATACGATGAAGTCCATGACGCTGGGGAGCGCGAGATGGGCGCCTCGGCACCCGCACCGCACCCGCACCCGATGTCGCCACTGTGATCGAACAAGGGCTGGCGGCCCGGGCCCTGGAGGCGAAGGCGCGGAGGGTGGAGCAGTCGATGCTCTGCAGACCGCCCGTCGTCATCTTCCTAGCTAAAACCTCCTTGACCGCGGGCAGCTCCAGCCTGCAGAGCAGAGCAGACTGAAGCGCCGGGGAGACCAACTTGCCGCGGAGGATGGTCTCCACGGTGGGCTCGATCTCGCCACCGAGCCGGCCGAGGATGGCCTCGAGGCTCGGCGCGAGCGCCTTCAGGGCGCGGTCGTCGCCAAAGAGACTGAACAGTCCCTGGCGAGGTAGCAGGCGTGGCAGCGCCGGCGCATCGTCCACGCAGACGGCGGCCTCCACCAGCAGCTCCTGCTGAAGCGGGTCCACCACCTCGGTCGGCGGCACCGGAGGGGCTGGGGTCGCCTCGAGGAGGCCCTTGAGGCCCTCCGCGCCGGCCTTGACGGCGCTCTTGAGGCCGTTCTTGGCCTCCTCGCGCGCGATGTCGCGGAGCACGCTCTTGGCGAGCTCCGCGACCTCGTCCTTGATGAGCGGCCAAGTCTTGATAGCGAAACCGATGAGGAAGAACCTGGCCATCTCCTGAAACCAAAATTTCAACACAAACAGACTCAGCTCCATGGGTTTCCCATGCTCTGTGAAACGACATTAAAGCCAACATATTAACATAATTTACCAGAAAGGAAAGAAACCCCGTATCATTAAGATAATTGACCAAAAACAGTCAATCTGAAACACCATGCTTGTGCAACCAAAACCAAGATCAGACCGGGTTTGGCTCTAGGAATGATCAAGGAACCCGTCTCTGACCAAAATAAGAGTTCCTGTACTGAGATGTGAAAATCATTCCTAGAATAACAATTGCTGTATTGAGGTGCATCCTCGGCAGCGATCGGGTATTAATGTGAAAATGTTTCCTAGAACTGGAAGTGCACATGGAGCACCAGTGCTTCAACCTTGGCAAACATAATGTTACTAGAAGAAGCATCAAACATGGAGGACCAGTGCATCGACATTTACAGATCTCACTTGCAACAAGAATGGATTTAGCATCAACTGAACTGATAAACAAAATGAAAGAAACATCATCAAACAGTTTGAGATCTTCGTACAGGAACATGCTACTTCAGGGTTTATCAGACAATAGTTGGGGATTTGATTCAGGTATTCAAAGAAACATTACATTACGTTTCTATGAGCAAAGGAAAGAATCTCCACCCGGTAATACCAACCAGCATGCAAGCGGTGCTCAAGCGCTGAAATCCTAGAGAAGGAGGTCAGGTCACTAATAAAGCAACTTGTCATTCATGAACCAGAGTACAATCTAAGTCGCAATCCTGCCATGCTTAATTTTTACTTCAAAAACATGCTATTTCAGGGATTAGCAGACAACATTTGAGGATTTGATTCAGATACAGAACGAAACATTACATTACATTTCTCGAGCACACACCAATCTCATGTACAGACCACACCTCAATACAGAGGAAGATTTTCAGATATTAGAACAGGAACTATTCTTTCAGGATGATTCCAAGTTGATCAGGCATATATGTCATATGTGATGGATTTGATTCATATAAACAAAGAAGAATGACACTAGATTCCATTCAAGCATTTCGACGAACAGACAGCATACTGCATCTCCAGGATCACACCTGATCCGACCTGACGAACAAGAACAGGGAATGCGCACGGAAATAAAACGAGCACCTATCCATCAGTGCTTCGACCTCGCGACGTCCGCCGGCGCCTCAGAAGCCTTCTTATCGGGCGACGTCCTCGCCGCAGCCCCAGCCGCCGTTGCCGCGGCCTTCGTCGGCTAGGGTTCAGTTTGGTCGCCCGCCTTGGAACCGACGATAACGGAAGAACACCAGAACAAACCACCGAACCTCACGAATGAGAAAAGCAAGCGCGCTTCCCACCCTGGAATCGATCTACCGACGACCGGAAGTTCGGGACCGACGAGGAACGCGAGAAATATTCCGACGATCGGACGTTCCCCAGCGAGCCGAGCGAGCAGAAAGGGGCTAGGGGAGGGAGGGCGGGCACGAGGAGCCGTACCTCCTCGCCCCTCGGCGCGCGGTCCGATCGGGTCGTCGGTGCACCCGCCGCTCGCGGTCGCTGGGGTCTCGTCGCCGGGGGAGAAGCGGGGGAGAGGACGGGGCGGCGCTGGGCTCTGTTTCAAACAGAGGAGGGCGGAGAGGAGGAGCTGGCCAGCGGTGGGTTTATCTGAGGGAGATGTGGAGAGGACCGCCAAAGCACGGCTACTTTGGGTGCACTCACAGCTTCGCTTCCTCTTGAGTTTTGCCATTCTCAGTAATTTATTAAATCTCATTCCGCCTCTTTCACCGCCGGTTTAGGGTTTTTTTTTTTCATCTGATTAGTTTATGTTTTTGTAGGTAAATAAACGGTTGCGCTCACGCGACAGGAAACCCTAGCCGCTGCCTCTCGGCGCCGTCTGGGCACGTGCTCGGACAAAGCCTGCACGGGGCCGGCGGCGCGGGGAGCCGAGGAGATCCTGTTCGGGGGCCGACCCGTTGTGGAGGGTTGGAGGGCTGTTGTGAGACGACGACGAAGATGCAAGTTCAAGTGATCTCCGTATGGTGGTGCTTGACTGTTGTGGTGGTGAAGATGTCGGTGGCGGGAGGGAACCAACGCGGCAATCTTCAATTAGGCTCGGTCTGACTCAGACCCTAGAGAAGATGGTGTCGGCTCAGGGGCTTGGACGGTGGCGATCTCGACATCATACTCGTACCTACCTTGCAGCGGCATGGGTGATTTGCTTATGGTTTTCTGCACGAAGTCTTCGTGCTTGATTTAGGGCGGTGAGGCAGAGGAATTGTCCTAGTGTAGGAATATTTTTTTCTCCGCATTTGTCTCGTTCAGTTGGTGTGCTTATCGCCGGCGGAGGGCTTGCAGAGCTGTGTCACTCAGGGTCTTCGAGATCCGATTGGTTTATGTTTCCGTGGATCTGTTTGGATTCGACCGACTTTCTTGCCCTTCGGATTTTTTACAGGCTCTTATTGGTGTTTTATTCTCCGGAGCGGCAATTTGCTCCGCAGATAGCAGCAGCTTTCACATATTATGTGCTTTGCTTGGAGCGTCATTTGCTTTTGTTTTGGTTTTGTTTGTTGGTCTTCCCAATCATCATATTCTGGTTACACATGATGGTCATATAACTTTTAGAATTTCTTCTTATGCTTCACTTATATCTTTTGAGTAGAGGCTCTTATAGAATTGCTCTTGCACCTCACTTATACATGTTAGAGCACAGCGAAATGGCATGCTCTTGTACAAAAGATTTATACTCTTTTGCCTCACTTGTATCCTTTTAGAGAGTTAAATAGTAATTGGTAATTTGCTTGGGTTATATGTTGGTCTAAAAATGATAGGTACAATAAAACTTATTTTGGGGGCGATATTGAACATTGAACAATAAAGCGGTCGGCCCCCAATAAAATGGTGGTATAATAAAAACTTGCATGAAACTTGTAGAACATTGAACAAGATAAGTTTGATTTTCTGTAATAGTCTTGCGATATTGAGATAGTAATATACAATTGTGTGAGTAAATGGTCAACGTTTAGTATTGAATATCATTGTAAAAGTTTATGACGCCGTACACTTATTAATTTACATAAAAGTTGTAGTCGTTGGCATTAGCAATGAGGTCAGAGTGTAGGGGCATCTTAAAATGTCACTCACGTACTTATTGATCTCAGGGCATGCAATGATTAACTCCTCCCAACCTCCTTCGCTATGGGCGTAGGAGTTGCATTTTCTTCGGATCCATTGTTAATTCTTGACAATAAGTGATTGAGTTCTTATGACTAATGTGAGCCATTGGTCTTTTATGCACTTCCATCTATCCATATTTTGCTAGCCTCTTTGGTACCGTGCATTGCCCACTTTCACCTCGAGACTTGGTGCAAGACTTTGTCGGTGCATCCAAATCTCCTGGAATGATTCACTCTCCTACACATAAGCCATCATATATCCTTCTCAAAATAGCCACCATACCTACCTATCATGACATTTTCATAGTCATTCCGAGATATATTGTCATCCAACATTTATTGTTACTATTTATTACAAGACTTGAGTTTCGTTGTCATTTTTGTTTTGCATAATCATATAGAGCTGGCATGATATTTGTAGCAAGGCCACCATTCATCATTGTTTAAATGTTACGCTAAATCATTGATATCCCGGATATTGTCGAAGCATTCATTTGTAGCCATCATTCATTTGTGATGCATTCTAGAGTGTTGCCACTACCATATGAGGAATAAAAAAGAGGCTAAAAATTTCCCACCAAAAACATGTTGGGGAACGTAGTAGAATTTTAAAATTTTCTACGCATCACCAAGATCTATCTATGGAGTTAACTAGCAACGAGGGGAAAAAGAGTGCATCTACATACCCTTGTAGATCGCGGCGGAAGCGTTCAAGAGAACGGAGTTGATGGAGTCGTACTCGTCGTGATCCAAATCACCGATGACCAAGCGCCGAACGGACGACACCTCCGCGTTCAACACACGTACGGTTGGGAAGACGTCTCCTCCTTCTTGATCCAGCAAGGGGAAAGGAGAGGTTGATGGAGATCCAGCAGCACGACGGCGTGGTGGTGGAAGCAGCGGCGATCTCGGCAGGGCTTCGCCAAGCACTACGAGAGGGAGAGGTGTCACGGGAGGGAGAGGGAGGCGCCAGGGGCTAGGGTGCGGCTGCCCTTCCTCCCCCCACACTATATATAGGGCCCGGGGGGCGCCGGCCCTAGGAGATCCCATCTCCAAGGGGGTGGCTTGCCCCCAAGCCAAGTTGGCGCCCCCCCCTAGGGTTTCCAACCCTAGGCGTCGGGAGGCCCAAGGCGCACCAGCCCACCAGGCTGGTTCCTTCCCCACTTCAGCCCATGGGGCCCTCCGGGATAAGTGGCCCCATCCGGTGGACCACAGGACCTTTCCGTGGTCCCGGTACAATACCGGTGACCCCGAAACTTTCCGTTGGTAAAAGCGGACTTCCTATGTATAATTCTTCACCTCCGGACCATTCCGAACTCCTCGTGACGTCCGGGATCTCATCCGGACTCGAACAACTTTTGGGTTACCACATACTAATATCTCTACAACCCTAGCGCCACCGAACCTTAGTGTGTAGACCCTACGGGTTCGGGAGACATGCGACATGACCGAGACGACTCTCGGTCAATAACCAATGATGGGATCTGGATACCCATGTTGGCTCCCACATGCTCCTCGATGATCTCATCGGATGAACCACAATGTCGAGGATTCAATCAATCCGTATACAATTCCCTTTGTCAATCGATGCGTTACTTGCCCGAGATTCGATCGTCGGTATCCCAATACCTCGTTCAATCTCGTTACGGCAAGTCACTTTACTCGTCTGATAATGCATGATCCCGTGACCGGACACTTGGTCACATTGAGCTCATTATGATGATGCATTACCGAGTGGGCCCAGAGATACCTCTCGTCATACGGAGTGACAAATCCAGTCTCGATTCGTGCCAACCCAACAGACACTTTCAGAGATACCGTAGTGCACCTTTATAGTCACCCGATTCACGTTGTGACGTTTGGCACACCCAAAGCACTCCTACGGTATCCGGGAGTTGCACAATCTCATGGTCTAAGGAAATGATACTTGACATTTGGAAAAGCTCTAGCAAATGAACTACACGATGTTGTGCTATGCTTAGGATTGGGTCTTGTCCATCACATCATTCTCCTAATGATGTGATCCCTGAAAATCGTTATATCGACTAGAGGGGGATGAATAGGCGATTTTATGAATTCTTCATCGAGGAATTTTCCGTGAGGAAATTCCTTAGCGAAGAACTACTTGCAGCGAATAAGTACTCGAAGTAAGCATAAGAGAATGCGGCATGGTCATCATGATGAAATGAATAAAATCAAAGAGCTGTAAAGCGTAAACACAGGATAGCACAAGATGAAGACAAACAGATCAAGAAATTGAACTGAGGAAATTGAGAAAGTCTTCAAACACAGATATGAATGAACACTCAACACAGAATGAGGAAATGAGAGGGTTGAGGAAATAGAACTAGTAAGGTTGGTGAAGAGAATGATTTGGTAGACCAGTTCCAACTGCTGTCTCGGTTATACGTCTGGTTGGAGCGGCTGAGTATTTAAACTCGAGGACACACAGTCCGGACACCCGATCGCTGAGCACGCAGCTCAGGACACCAAGTCCTCACCGTATTCTCCTTGAACTAAGGTCACACAGACCTCGCCCAATCACTCGTGGTAAGTCTTCAGGCGACTTCCAAACCTTCACAGACTTGGTCACTCGGCGATCCACAATTCCTCTTGGATGCTCTAGACCATGATGCCTAACCGTCTGGAAGAAGCACAATCTTCAAAGGTAACAAGCGTCGGATCCACGCAGGATCAATCTCTTGATGATGCTCAATCACTTTGGGTTTGTAGGGGTTTGGTGTTGGGTTTTCCTCACTCGATGATTTTCGCTAAAAGTCCTCGGAGGATGGGTTGCTCTCAAATGACAAGTGTCAAGTTTCTCTCGGAGCAGCCAACCAGCTAGTGGTTGTAGGGGCGGCTATTTATAGCCTAGGGAGCAGCCCGCATGATAAGACATAAATGCCCTTCAATGATATGACCGTTAGGTGGATAAGATATTTTGGGACAGGTGGCAAGAGCACAACAACGGTCAGAATTTTGAATCTCAAATTCCTCGGGGCTATCATGTTCCTCATGTGTAGGCAATCCGACTGGCGAATTCCTAACTCCTCGGTCCGAACAAATTCCTCAACGACCGTAAGAATTTCGTCTCAGAATGAAGAAATTGACTGAACTGTATGAGATTTCCAAAGGCTTCACTCGAAGGGATTGATAGGTGTAGGATTTTGAGTTGAGCATCACATGGAAATTTTTCCTTAGTATTTCCTCGATCCCTTTAACAAAGACGGTGTTTCCTATGACTCAAGAAAGAGAAAAACGAAGCTACGAAAACAAAAGTCTTCACGCTTCATGTTCCTCAAATGAATACCAAGTCTTCAAGGTCACACCAATTTCTTCACTTTCAAAGTCTTGAAAGTCTTGAGAATATCAAAGTCTTGATCGAAGAACTTCATTTTTAGGGTCGACTTTCTCTGTAAATATCAAACTCCTCATAGACTTATAGACCTGTGTACACTCATAAACACATTAGTCCCATTAACCTATAAGTCTTCAATACACCAAAATCACTAAGGGCACTAGATGCACTTACAATCTCCCCTTTTGGTGATTGATGACAATATAGGTCAAGTTTTCAACGGGATAAACATATGAAGTGTAAATACTGATATTGAGGAATTTGATTGCAAGATATAGAAGAACTCCCCCTGAAGATGTGCATAGTGAGGAATTTGCTTTTGAGGCAATGCACATTTGAAGAGTTGAATCATGGAGATCTCCCCCTATATCTTGTAATTCATACACGATTTGACATATAATATGAAGAATTTGAAATGCATGATGAAATATGGTGCTTGATGAAATTCAGCATGCGTGCGATAACATTAATGAGGAACAAGTATGCAAAATAACGCATCAAGAGTGTCAGAGCTCAAGAGAATTAGAGCTCAGTGCATCAAAAGTATCAGAGCACCATCGGGTTTAAGATTACAACTCGATCCAATAAAAGTTTCAGAAGAACGAGAGTTGTAACTTAACAAAAAAATTCGTTGTATATTGTAACGCCCTCGATGCGGCTATATCTCCCACGTGTCGAAGCACGACTTAGAGGCATAACCGCATTGAAAGCAATGTCGCAAGTAAGGTAATCTTCACACAACCCATGTGATACATAAGGGAAAGAGATACATAGTTGGCTTACAATCGCCACTTCACACAATACATGAGTAAAACATTACATCATACAGATACAATCAAGGTCCGACTACGGAACCAAAATAAAAGAAGACTACCCCAAATGCTACACAGATCCCCGATCGTCCCAACTGGGCTCCACTACTGAACAACTGAAACGTAACAACACAATGAACAAGATCTTCATTGAGCTCCTCCTTGAGCTCGGATGCGTCACCTGCACGGTTTCATCGGCACCTGCAAACTGGTTTTGGAAGTATCTGTGAGTCACGGGGACTCAGCAATCTCACACCCGCGAGATCAAGACTATTTAAGCTTAAAGGTAGGACAGGGTAGTGAGGTGGAGCTGCAGCAAGCGACTAGCATATATGGTGGCTACCATACGCAAATGAGAGCGAGAAGAGAAGGCAAAAGCACGGTCGAACAACTATGATCAAGAAGTGATCCTAGAACAACCTACGTCAAACATAACCCCAACACGTGTTCACTTCCCGGACTCCCGAGAAGAGACCATCACAGTTACACACGCGGTTGGTGTATTTTAATTAAGATCAACCGGGTTTTCTACAACCGACATTAACAAATTCCCATCTGCCTCATAACCATGGCACGGCTTTGAAAGATAATACCCTGCAGGGTGTCCCAACTTAGCCCATTATAAGCTCTCACGGTCAACGAAGGATATTCCTTCTACCGGGAAGACCCGATCAGTCTCGGAATCCCGGACTACAAGATATTTCGACAGCAATAAAACAAGACCAGCAAGACCACCCGCTGTGCCGACAAATCCCGATAGGAGCTGCACATATCTCGTTCTCAGGGCACACCGGATAAGCTAAGCGTACAGGTACCGACGTAATCCAAGTTGCCAAGGAATGGTCCCAAGACGGTGCTCTAGTTTGGACCAACACTCGAAGGAGCACTGGCCCGGGGTAAAATAAAGATGACCCTTGAGTCTGCAGAACCCAAGGGAAAAAGGCTTAGGTGGCAAATGGTAAAACCAAGGTTGGGCCTTCTTTGGAGGAGTCTTATTCAAAGCGAACTGTCAAGGGGTCCCATAAATCACCCAACCGTAAGGAACGCAAAATCCGGGAACATAACACCGGTATGACGGAAACTAGGCGGCAAGAGTGGAACAAAACACCAGGCATAAGGCCGAGCCTTCCACCCTTTACCAAGTATATAGGTGCATTAATTAAATAAGATATGTTGTGATATCCCAACAAGTAAACATGTTCCAACAAGGAACAACATCTCCATGTTCCAACAAGGAACAAACTTCATCTTCACCTGCAACTAGTAACGCTATAAGAGGGGCTGAGCAAAGCGGTAACACAGCCAAACAACGGTTTGCTAGGAAAGGATGGTTAGGGGCTTGACATGGCAACATAGGAGGCATGATAAGCAAGTGATAGGCATCGTAGCATAGTCATAGCAAAAGAGCGAGCATCTAGCAAGCAAAGATAGAAGTGATTTCGAGGGTATGGTCATCTTGCCTGAAATCCCGCAAGGAAGAAGAACGAGTCCATGAAGAAGACAAATGGACGAAGTCGAACGAATCCTCACAACTCCGGAACGAAACCGAAGGCAACCCGAAAAGAAGCAAACAACATGGTAAACACACAAGCATAATCATGGCATGATGCACGAACAAATATGATGCATGACCGGTTTAATGAGGCATGGCATGGCAAAATGCAACAAACAATACTACAAGTTAAGTGGAGCTCAATATGCAACGAGTTGCATATTGACGAAACACCACATGCAAGTATTTAGTTCTCTCTCGGTTATGTACCCAACAATTTTAAATGTTGATTATCATGGCAAGTGGTGAAGCACAACAAAACTATCTAACTAGGCAAGTTTAAATGAGGCCGGAAACAACGAACAACAAGTCCGGAAAATCTTCATGTGCATATTTATGGATTAGGTACTGTTCTGCCCTAAACACAATTTTAGAGTTGTTAAACATGCAAAGCAAGTACACCATGTTAAACTAGGCATTTTCCACCCCATTTACGTATAAATTTTATTTAAAATGGAGCTACGGTTATTTAGTTATGAAATAAAGCATTTTAGCATGGCAATTAAGCAAATTAATGCAAACAGCAATGTTAAACATTTTAACATGGGATGAAAGTGGCATATTATGAAACTAGATGAAAAACTAAGCATTTTTCATATATAAATCATTTTAATCCGATGCACGGTTTGTGAGATATTAAATGCATGAATATGAGGGTTTTTCTACAAATCTGTAAATCCCTGGTTAATTAGCAAATTCGCAGAACGAAAAAAAACATGAATGGGCCGAATTCTGCTAGCCCAACAGTGCACAGGAGAGGCGCGGGTGCTGCTCACCCTGGGCCAAGGCCCGGTTGGTGGTGCTGGGCTGGCGCAGGCCAGTGGGTCGGTCCACGCGGGGCGGCTGGATGCAGGAGCGGTCGGCCTCTCACGCTCGATCTGGTCAACGGGCGGGGCGCTCGGTCATGACGAAGCAGAGGAGGCAGAGGAAGACAGGGACGAGCGCCTGGAACGAGCAGAGGGACTTGGCGCGGGGGACTCCGGCGGGACGGCTGCGGATCTGGTCCCTGGGCCATGGATCTGGCCGGAGACGGGAGAGGGAGGCGCGGTCAAGGCGGAGGCGTCGTCCTCTGCCCGAACGAAGCAGCGGTGCAGCACGGGCTTGTGCGCCGGGCATGGCTCGCACTCGAGCAGCGCAGGGGAAGGAGACGCGACGGCATCAGCGGCTGCGGGACTTGGGGATGAGTTCGCTCCGGCGAGGGACTTGGCGGGGCGACGACTCCTTGGTGGCGTCGTACCGCTGCAGTACTTGGCGCGGACGTAGGCGGCGGTGGACCTTGCGGGCACTCAGAGGAAGGTCGAAGAGGGTGGGGCAGCGCCGGATCTCGGCGTGCGGGGTTCAGATTCAGGGCAGCGGTGGATGGATCCAGTGAACAGGCGGAGCTCCATGCTTGGGCGCCACGGATGAGCTCCATGCATCGCTTCGTTAACCCAAAGCAGAGAGGGCTGGAGAGATTAGAGAGAGCGAGGAATAAAAGAGAGGGGAGGAAGAAGGAGAGTGGGACAGCTCGGGGGTCCTGCTGGTGCTCGCCGGCGGCGAGGTTCGCTGGTGGCGGCGGGATCGCGAAGTGAAGGAGCGCTCGGGCAGGTGGTTGGATGGGGAATCGAGGGAGGTAGTGGGTCGATGGATTGGCTGGTGACTGAAATCGAGGGGAGGTGGAGGATCGGGAGGGATCCCGAGAAAGAGTGTGGCGGCGGCGCTAGGGTAGGATCCCTAGAAATTAGGTGGGTTGTCTAGATATATATAGAAAGGAGAGAGTTTTGGATCATCCGATCCAGATCGGATGGCTCCGGGTCAAACGGGTGGCCTAATCAAATAACCGAAAATATTGAGGGGATGTTTGAGGTTGATCCGACCCAACGGTGACGATCGAGCGGTTCGGGTTCGGATAAGTTCGGACGTCGCGAGGGGGTGTGAGCACTATACGAGAGGGTCAAATGGTTAGGCAAAGGGAATTGAAAAACCGGTTGGGCTCGGAGCGATCAACAAAATCAAAGGGGACGCGGCAACTACGAAGCGGATGCAAATTTTATGAAAACATGATGATGCAATGCGATGATGCCATGATGAATGCAACAACCAAATAAATAGCACAATGAAACTCGCAAAACATGGAAGGCGCTCAAGGCGTCGGTCTTGGGGTGTCACAACACTCCACCACTACGAGAGGATCTCGCCCCGAGATCTAGGATGGCACCGGAGAAAAGCGGAAGAGGAAGAGGTAAAACTAAGTTGCTTATTTGACAAGCGAGTGAAACCAAAGAACCTTGAGAGGTTGAACAAAATGAAAGAAAGAACACAACGAAGATGAACAAGGTTGAAAACACTCTGTTAGCAGAGAAGAACAAAGAACGAGATGAGAACCAAGAGCTTAGGGGACAAGATAGATTTTGAAGCCACTCTGGTTAAAACAAGATAGAGAAGGAGTAAGAATGATATAATTTGGACAGCACTCCGACTGAAAATGGAAGGAATTGAACATGAACTTGAGAAGATGGGATGATACTTGATGAAATCAACAACACACTACCTCCGAAGCTATTGAAAAATGGCACAAGGGGTAAGAAAGATTTCAGACAACACTCCGGTTGAGAAGGGAGGCAAAACTTGATAAGATGAGAGAACTCGAATGAAAACACGACACTCGGTTAAATGGATAATGCAAGAAAAGAACATGATCTTGACAAAACAAGGTGATGGTTGAAGAGCACAACATCGCAATGCCTCCGGAAGAAAGAATAGAAGATAGATCATTGGAATAATAGAATGGATAACAAAATGCCAACTTCTACCACAATTGAGCTTGGAAAGCACCCTTAAAAAGGAGGATAGAACGGAGTTGTTGGAAAACCAACAATGAAAAGAATAAGCTTGTTATGGGCTTATGGAAAACATCTCAAACTTGAGGTGAAATTCTGCCACTAACAAAAACAATTGCTTGCTTGTGATCAAAGAAAAGATGAAAACTTGATTCACCGAGAGAATAGGAGAAAACTTGGATCATTGATAAGCACCACAATTGGCAACATTCCTTCGGAAGGCTTTAGGTGAAATCTAAACCAAGATAACTCCAAGGAAGATATTGATGGATTTAAATATCTCATTCTTGACAACAAGTGAATCATGAAACATGAATGAAACTGTCAAAATGACATAACACCACCTCCAAAGATAAGTTCGAAAGAATTGCACTTGAATGCAAGAAGAAGAATACTTGAACTCCTCAAAGCAAAACATGTGTTGAACACCATGTTTATTTTGAGTATGGCTTGACGGAACTTAACTCAGAGAGAAATCTTGATGAACAATTGAAGAATGAAAAGAATCCTTGAGGAAGCACCCTGTAGAGCCTCCATGAAGAACTCCGGTAAGAAAAAGATGATAAAAGAAAGAGAAGTTGAAAACACAAGGTGAAGCCTTGCAGTGATAAGATGAAGCTTTGAAATGATATAACCGAGAAAACTTGGAACTCCGGAAAGAAAAGATGAAGCATCTCGGACCGAGAATGTGATATGATGAACAAACTCTGGAAAGAAGAGATGAACAACTTAGAACTGAGAAATTGATACCATTACGAACTCCGAAGAAAGAATCAATCACTTGGATGAAACAAGAACAAGAATTATGTTATCGTATCCTTCACCAATTTAGATTGATGACAAGCAAGCGGATTAGGCATACTACTTATTCTCGTTGAAAAGGATTGAAGAGATATTTCTCAACTTGGGAAGGTCTTCAACAATCCGCGGTAGGATTGGAAAGAACGAATGAATCTATATGATAACGAAGGAAGAGAACTCTTGAGCGAACCATCGTAAGAATTGAAAATGAGCGAAGAAAAGAGCGAATCGCCGTAAGGAATTAGAAATGAACGAAGATACTTGAGAGAATTTAGATACATGAGAACGAGAGATCATGAACTGATTAGAGGATATTTCGACGATGCACGGTGAGATTTGGAAAACAAGAGTTGAGCGCTTGAATGAATAATTCTGAGATGATGGGCTCGGAGAATCAAACTGAAAAGACTCTGAATTACTCGGATGGGTGAAAAGAATTCTCAAAATCTAAAACCATTATGAGAGGATGGCATCAAACTAGAACCATGAATCTCGAAGAGAATGGAGCAAGATTTAAGAGAAACTCTTCTTCAGTCTTCAAAATCCGAGAATGACGACGAGAAACACCACCAAAATTACTGAGATACTCCGGGAGAATGAAAAGCAAAGATGTTGAGCCAACAATGAAAAAGAATTTGAAAGCGATCTTGGAGAAAGACATTTGACTGATGATAATTCATTCTTACGTCAAACTTTGCAATGAATTTGAGAATAACTCCAAGAGAATTAGAAGAGTCAGGTAAGATCCTAGGAAAAGACCTGTGGGTTAGGGCCCACTCAAAAGAACCACCATTGAACGATTGCTTGAAATAAAGATTGCACCGGTTGATTTAAATGGCTTGAATGGGATAACAAACTCGAAATAATTTGAGCGGATTAAGAATGGAAACACGAATCTTACGAGATAAACTTTAGCACTCCCAACCAAATGAATAGCGAGAAGTGAATGATTAGGAGATACACCGCATGAGAAATCATTGTGAAAAGAGGAAAAGGGATAAGATCAACACGAAATCTTGAACTAAATCCACGGAGAAGAAAATTAGAATGGAACAATGATAATGTTGAAGCTTCCTTAGCGTCTTCCCGAGAAATCACCGGATAAAACATTTTAAGGAAAAGAATGAAGAAACTTCCCTCAATAAAATGGATACTTGATTCATAACAACTTGAAGACCGAAGAAGTCCGAAGAAATCTGAGTCCTTTAAGAAAAAAGGGTGGGAGGCGGAAAACAAAACAACTTGGGGCGGATGAAACAAACACCGTGAGAAAACTTGGAATTGATCTCGCAAATGTGAAATGATCGGATCCACTTGAAGAGAAGCACGCTGGTTGAGAAAAGAATTGACATGACAAGCTCAGTGATCAAGAAGGATTAGTATTCACATAGCAATATGAGAACACCATTTAGGAAAGGTATGGAATCAACACTTGGCATTGAAGCAACTTGAATACCACAAAACGGAACAAAAACAAAGGATTTGGCTTATGAATAAGCGGAAACAAACATATGATAGATCCCATATCGTATCATGTGTGTGTTGGAAAGATATCCTACGAGATACTTGAATTCCACCTATAAACTCCCGAAACTTTCTGGTTATGCAATCTGGTGTTGGGGATACAGGGACACAAAATATATCACCCAAACTAACAATACCTAGATCCAATCTGTATCCATCCTTCAACACATAACCAAGAAACCTTCAGAAATCGTGTACCTCGACCTTGAAAAGCATCCGTTATCTGAGTCATGGCAATACTCTCGAGCTCGCTTGAGATTGGGTTATCGAGGTTATCTCACCAACAACTGCACAAAAGAGATTTTCGATGTCGGCAAAACTTAGGTATTCCGAACTGCAACGATAAAATTGTGGCGACAACACCTCGGAGCTCAACTCCCGGGACACTGCCACAACCCCTAAATGTCAGGAGGCACCAAGAACAATGTTCTCGTCACAAAACCATCGGAACGATTCCAAGATACCCGCGTGATCCTAAAATTTTTTTAGTGAAATTTGAGGAGAGGAAAGTCAAAACTTCTACGTCAGGAGACCTCACCAGAGCGACGAAGGGACTGAGGAGTAAAAAGAATCCTACTCTCCGATATATATAATCCTAAGACTCAAAACATTTTCCGTTCTAGACTCAACAACGCATGACAAACAATCAAGTAGGGGGTCCTAAGTCGGGAAGGCTCGATTACCAACTTGCGCCCTCGATGCGGCTATATCTCCCACGTGTCGGAAGCACGACTTAGAGGCATAACCGCATTGAAAGCAATGTCGCAAGTGAGGTAATCTTCACACAACCCATGTAATACATAAGGAAAGAGATACATAGTTGGCTTACAATCGCCACTTCACACAATACATGAGTAAAACATTACATCATACAGATACAATCAAGGTCCGACTACGGAACCAAAATAAAAGAAGACTACCCCAAATGCTACACAGATCCCCGATCGTCCCAACTGGCTCCACTATGAACAACTGAAACGTAACAACACAATGAACAAGATCGTCATTGAGCTCCTCCTTGAGCTCGGATCGCCACCTGCACGGTTTCATCGGCACCTGCAAACTGGTTTTGAAGTATCCGTGAGTCACGGGACTCAACAATCTCACACCCGAGATCAAGACTATTTAAGCTTAAAGGTAGGACAGGGTAGTGAGGTGGAGCTGCAGCAAGCGACTAGCATATATGGTGGCTACCATACGCAAATGAGAGCGAGAAGAGAAGGCAAAAGCACGGTCGAACAACTATGATCAAGAAGTGATCCTAGAACAACCTACGTCAAACATAACCCCAACATCGTGTTCACTTCCGGACTCCGCCGAGAAGAGACCATCACAGTTACACACGCGTTGGTGTATTTTAATTAAGATCAACTTCGGTTTTCTACAACCGGACATTAACAAATTCCCATCTGCCTCATAACCGCGGGCACGGCTTTCAAAGATAATACCCTGCGGGGTGTCCCAACTTAGCCCATTATAAGCTCTCACGGTCAACGAAGGATATTCCTTCTACCGGAAGACCCGATCAGTCTCGGAATCCCGGACTACAAGACATTTCGACAACAATAAAACAAGACCAGCAAGACCACCGCTGTGCCGACAAATCCCGATAGGAGCTGCACATATCTCGTTCTCGAGCACACCGGATAAGCTAAGCGCATGTGTACCGGACGTAATCCAAGTTGCCAAGGAATGGTCCCGCACGGTGCTCTAGTTTGGACCAACACTCGAAGGAGCACTGGCCCGGGGGGTAAAATAAAGATGACCCTTGAGTCTGCAGAACCCAAGGGAAAAAGGCTTAGGTGGCAAATGGTAAAATCAAGGTTGGGCCTTCTTTGGAGGAGTCTTATTCAAAGCGAACTGTCAAGGGGGTCCCATAAATCACCCAACCGTGTAAGGAACGCAAAATCCGGGAACATAACACCGGTATGACGGAAACTAGGGCGGCAAGAGTGGAACAAAACACCAGGCATAAGGCCGAGCCTTCCACCCTTTACCAAGTATATAGGTGCATTAATTAAATAAGATATATTGTGATATCCCAACAAGTAAACATGTTCCAACAAGGAACAACATCTCCATGTTCCAACAAGGAACAAACTTCATCTTCACCTGCAACTAGTAACACTATAAGAGGGGCTGAGCAAAGCGGTAACATAGCCAAACAACGGTTTGCTAGGAAAGGATGGTTAGGGGCTTGACATGGCAACATAGGAGGCATGATAAGCAAGTGATAGGCATCGTAGCATAGTCATAGCAAAAGAGCGAGCATCTAGCAAGCAAAGATAGAAGTGATTTCGAGGGTATGGTCATCTTGCCTGAAATCCGCAAGGAAGAAGAACGAGTCCATGAAGAAGACAAATGGACGAAGTCGAACGAATCCTCACAACTCCGAACGAAACCGAAGGCAACCCTGAAATAAGCAAACAACATGATAAACACACAAGCATAATCATGGCATGATGCACGAACAAATATGATGCATGACCGGTTTAATGAGGCATGGCATGGCAAAATGCAACAAACAATACTACAAGTTAAGTGGAGCTCAATATGCAACGAGTTGCATATTGACGAAACACCACATGCAAGTATTTAGTTCTCTCTCGGTTATGTACCCAACAAGTTTAAATGTTGTTTATCATGGCAAGGGGTGAAGCACAACAAAACTATCTAACTAGGCAAGTTTAAATGAGGCCGGAAACAACGAACAACAAGTCCGGAAAATCCTCATGTGCATATTTATGGATTAGGTACTGTTCTGCCCTAAACACAATTTTAGAGTTGTTAAACATGCAAAGCAAGTACACCGTGTTAAACTAGGCATTTTTCCACCCCATTTACATATAAATTTTATTTAAAATGGAGCTACGGTTATTTAGTTATGAAATAAAGCATTTTAGCATGGCAATTAAGCAAATTAATGCAAACAGCAATGTTAAACATTTTAACATGGGATGAAAGTGGCATATTATGAAACTAGATGAAAAACTAAGCATTTTTCATATATAAATCATTTTAATCCGATGCACGGTTTGTGAGATATTAAATGCATGAATATGAGGGTTTTTCTGCAAATCTGTAAATCCCTGGTTAATTAGCAAATTCGCAGAACGAAAAAAAAACATGAATGGGCGAATTCTGCTAGCCCAACAGTGCAGGAGAGGCGCGGGTGCTGCTCACCCGGCCAAGGCCCGTTGGTGGTGCTGGGCTGGCGCAGCAGTGGGTCGATCCACGCGGGCGGCCGGATGCAGGCGGTCGGCCTCTCACGCTCGATCTGGTCAGCAGGCGGGCGCTCGGTCATGACAAGCAGAGGAGGCAGAGGAAGACAGGACGCAGCGCCTGAAGCAAGCAGAGGGACTTGGCGCGGGGACTCCGGCGGGGCGGCTGCGGATCTGGTCCTGGGCCATGGATCTGGCCGGAGACAGGAGAGGAGGCGCGGTCAAGGCGGGCGTCGTCCTCTGCCCGAGCAAGCAGCGGTGCAGCACGGGCTTGTCGCGGGCATGGCTCGCACTCGAGCAGCGTGGGGAAGGAGGCGCGACGGCATCAGCGGCTGCGGGACTTGGGGATGAGTTCGCCCGGCGAGGGACTTGGCGGGCGGCGACTCCTGGTGGCGTCGCACGCGCTGCAGTATTTGGCGCGGACGTGGCGGCGGTGGACCTTGCGGGCACTCGTGAGGAAGGTCGAAGAGGGTGGGGCAGCGCGGATCTCGGCGTCTGGGGTTGATTCAGGCAGCGGTGGATGGATCCAGCGAGCAGGCGGTGCTCCATGCTTGGGCGCCACGGATGAGCTCCATGCATTGCTTCAGTTAACCCAAAGCGAGAGAGGGCTGGAGAGATTAGAGAGAGCGAGGAATAAAAGAGAGAGGGAGGAAGAAGGAGAGTGGGACAACTCGGGGTCCTCTTGGTGCTACTTGTGGCGAGGTTCGCTGGTGGCGGCGGGATCGCGAAGTGAAGGAGCTTCGGGCAGGTGGTTGGATGGGGAATCGAGGAGGTAGTGGGTCGATGGATTGGCTGGTGACTGAAATCGAGGGAGGTGGAGGATCGGGAGGATCCCGAGAAAGAGTGTGGCGGCGGCGCTAGGGTAGGATCCTAGAAATTAGGTGGGTTGTCTAGATATATATAGAAAGGAGAGAGTTTTGGATCATCCGATCCAGATCGGATGGCTCCGGGTCAAGCGGGTGGCCTAATCAAATAACCGAAAATATTGAGGGATGTTTGAGGTTGATCCGGACCAATGGTGACGACGAGCGGTTCGGGTTCGGATAAGTTTCGGACGTCTTGTGGGGTGTGAGCACTTTGTATGAGAGGGTCAAATGGTTAGGCAAAAGGAATTGAAAAACCGGTTGGGCTCGGAACGATCAACAAAATCAAAGGGGACGCGGCAACTACGAAGCGGATGCAAATTTTATGAAAACATGATGATGCAATGCGCATGATGCCATGATGAATGCAACAACCAAATAAATAGCACTGTGAAACTCGCAAAACATGGAAGGCGTCTCAAGCATCGGTCTTGGGCGTCACATATATGGGCATTTAAATAAACCCGCTTGAAGACTAACTCAAATTTCTCCCCCTTTGTCATCGAATGACCAAAAGGATCGTAACCGAGGACTAACGCCCCTGAAGAATTTCAAGTTGAAGAAGGGCGCCAGCGTTGTTGGGGTCGGTTGTCGTAGTGGGGCCTGCCGCAGATGTCGTCAAGTCTTCATTTTCATCGGTGTCTCGTGATGAAGAATAGGAGCTAGCCACCAAGGAAGGAACTTTGACCTTCTTGTATTTCTTGGAGGAGGTGCAGACCAGTCAAATTCTTCCTTGAGACCCATTGTCGTCAGTTCTTCCGCGTGGTAGACATTTGAAAGAATAGCCAGTGCGTTTGAAGGTTTCATGGAGGTAGTAGTGGTTTTTCTTCTTTGCATTGTGTGTAGAGGTCATGTTGTGAAGAATTGAACCAAGCGACGCTTGACCCATTTATGATTGCGATCAACCTTCCGATGAAGGCGAGGAGTAACTCACGATCAGTCATCACCACGGTCTTTGTGGCTTGAGGATTTTTCTTGGCTGAGGTATTTGCGGCGAGTCATGTGTGGCGAGTCATCATTGGTGGAGTAGGATACAGCTTTGCTAAACTGTCCATCCAATGGGCGAATGCCTTCATCGATCACAGCAGTTGCCTTGCCCTTGTCATCAGTGAGGAAAATGTCCGTTTGAGGACTTCAATCGGGGCAAGTAGCTGCAGTGGTTGAGTATCAGCCTTGTAATTGAGTGAAGACCTTGTCTGATGAATCTCATTATCCAAAGGCGCATAAGGCTTCAGATCAAATGGTGACATAGCAATGTTTGCGAGTCCTCATGAAGAAATCATGGAAGTTGGACGGAACGCCATGAATGATATTGAAAAGCATATTCTTCATGATGCCAACGACTTCTTCATCATTTGAGTCTTGGCCTTTGATAGGACTCATTGTCTTTGTCGAGAATCCGATAGACTGTCCGAGGCACATACAATAATTCCTTGACGAGGAATTTGGTTCTTGGGGCCTGCCCTGGCTTCAAAGGCTTCATCAGCACTTGCATATAGTGATTTGAAAGCTCAGGTTCGTTGTAGATACATTGAGCACCATCAAGTGGAGGACTGAGTGGTAGAGCACGAAGCAATTCAGTTGCTGGTGCCTTGTAGTGAGTATTTTCAGACATCCAGTCTAACACCCATGAGTTCACGTCTTCACTATCTCCGTGATGTGCAGCGTTGCATAGAATTGAAGAATGAGTTCTTCATTCCAATCACAGATGTCGGTGCAGAAATTCAGAAGTCTGCGTCGTGAAGAACACTGAGGACTGGCTCAAAGCCTGGCAGAGACTCCATGCCCACATGAGGAATATGTGCATGATCGAAGACTTTGTCTTTGTTGAAGAGCACCGAGGAATAGAAATTGGCTTGGTGGCAGTCCAGAAATGCCTCTTCCTTATCGAGCAGAATCATAAGAATTGTAATCGATGAAGAATACATGCTCATTGAAGAAATCTTCAGCCTTGAACTTTTGCTTTGTTGAGAAGGATTCTTTGGCTTTGGCGGTGGAGTGTCGGTGAGTTGCATCACGACCTCTGGAATCGCAATCTCAGGTTCTTGGTGAGGAATTTCTTGTTCCTCTCTGGTGCGATCGAGGATCAGCAGCAGCAGGTTCATCGGCGCTAGTGGCTGGAATTTCTTCATGGACAGATGAGTGGGATGAGTTTCTTGAGCCCATTTGAACTGTTGGAGCAGGGACCGAGGAATCTGTTGGATTGGGGTGAAGAGTGGAGAATTTGGATGCTGACTTTCCCAAAGTCATCGTTCATCACTGGCGTTGTGCTTCCAATATCCACATCTTCTTCAATTTCCTCAACACCGCCTCTTCACTGTGAACCGAGGCATAGGCGAGGAAATGATTGGGGTTGAAGGATTGCTTCCACTTCAATTTCTTCATCAATCTGCTCGACGAAGCAGCAGAATGATTTTCTTCATCGATCCGCTTGGGATCACATAATCTTCATCAAAAGGAACAAGGTCCTTTGATGGAATTGAGAAATTGGAACAACATCAATAGGATTTTCAAAGGAGCTGGTCATTGGCTTCATTTTCTTCGCGAGCGAAGAGTTTGGACGCAGTGATGCTTTCCGTTTCTTCACCGCAGCTCGTTCGCAGCCTTGGTCTTCTTCACATCGAGGCGATGGAAGAATTGGAGTTGGTGTTGGTGCAGGAGGAGCTGAGGAATCTGGTTGATTTTCCTCAGGCGCAACTGATGCAGTTGCCCTGCCTTGTTCAGTTTCTTTAGGCGCACCACTAGTGGATGCCCTGGCAATTTCTTCAGCGGCTGGAATGGGATCATCAGCCCTGGAACTAGCATTTTCTTCAGCAGCCTGAACTTCATCAGCGGTGCTGGCATGTTCTTCAGTCTGCTGAGCTGAGGCTCCAGCATGAGGAATTTCTTGTTGCGTTGGGGCAGCAACATTGGTGAATTTCTTCGTCAGGTTGACGAATCTGACTTTGGCTCCTTGCCAATCAGCATAGTAAGAGTCAAATTTGTCGCTGAGGGCTTTGATTTCAGTCTGGACCTTGAGAAGTTCCTCAGGTGTCATTCTGACAACGTTTTTCTTCAGGAACTTCTCCTTTCTGTACATCTGCGATTTCTTGATCTCTCTGGCTGTATCAAATTTCCATTTCTCTTCAGTGATGAAATGGGTCAGCATGTGACTTTGTCCAGGGTCGAGATGAAAATCAGGCATAGGGGTGTTTGGATCCTTGTGCCGAGATCAATGTAATCGAGGATTTTCCTCGGATCCAACAGCGATGTACAGATGTGCCTTTGGCTCTATGGCCCTTTCTTGGCGGTCTCGATGATTTCCGCAAGTTCATCATCATCAGCCTCATCATCTTCAAGTGGCACTTGGAAGGCGACCTGTTTCTTCTTGGGACTTGGCCGAGGACCTCGTCCAGTTGTGGCCTTAGTCTTCAGCAGAGTCGGGCCAGATGAAGACTTTGGTGCAGCTGAGGAACTTGCTGAAACACCAGATGCAATGGAGAAGCCTGCAGTCCTTTGGCACGTGGCCAGATGCACAGGTGCTGAGGACTTTGTCGGAACTGCTGAGGATTTTGTAGGAGCAGCTGAGGACTTGGGAGGAGCAGGAGCAGCATGAGGAATTGGCCGTGAGGGCACAACTGGTGAAGCACTTGGCATATGTGCGGGCTTCTTTGCCATAGATTTTCCTGGCTTGACAGAGGCCTTAGTGGCAGCAGCAGTAGCAGAGTCCTCATTGAATTTCCTCACTGCCTCGTTGGCTTGTCTTGCCAATTTGGCTTGGCGCTTGGCCCATTTTTCAGGAAAGTCCTCACCACGCTTGATGCTGGTGGGATCAGCTTCTTGATCAGGTGCCAATGGAGCTCTTAGGCATGGAGGATTGAGTGCGAATTTCTTCATGTATTGGGAGTTACATATCTGTACTCCCTCCATTCCCTTGCCCATCTCCGTTCAATCCTTTGAATGCGCACCTTGCGCTGATTTTTGTTTTCGTAGACGAACTCGGCTTCATCGTGTAATCAGCATATATTTCCTCGTGGATTTCAAACGCAGTCATGACCTCAGGCCTCTTTCCTCCTTTACGTGGCTTCTTTCCTTCGCCATATTCTTGGTGAGGAATTTGAACAAACGAATTCTCTGAAGAAGTATGCAACTTTTCTTCGAGGAACGCTGCAAATGAGTTAAGTTGATGAGAACCTAGTGATTCAGCGGTGGACATGAGTACTGTGAACAGAGTATAGTTGCGAGGAATTTGGAGAGGTCATATGCGTTCTCGAAGGTTTTCAAAAGAAATAGTTTGAGGAATTTGACCAGATGAGCCTTGAAAAATTTCACTAAGCGATCTTTGTCTTAGGTTCGAGTTGTATAGATCGAGGATCCACACAATTGAGGAATCTTGAAGAAAATCATTGCTTAGAGAAGCGAATCAAGAGCATATTTTGTTTGAGGTGTTCATATGTGTGAAGATTTGAAGAATAAACACCTTTGAAGATTTTCAGGAAGGTTTGAGAATCAAAGCGAGTAATAAAAGTAACCTTTAATTACCCGAAGTGAAGAACATGACGAACTAAGAAGAACAGATGGGAAGTTCGTCAGGTTAGATCTTCCACGCCCTAACTTGGCGGAGGAAGACAGCTACGGCGGCGGCGGAATGAAGATTTCCGCGGTCGGCGCGAGTACGTCGGCGACGAGGTCGAGGCAGTGAAGCTCTTCCTCACCGGCGACGATGGAGTAGCGGCGGCGCTAGGGTTTGAAGCTCGGCGGAGAGAGAGATCGGCGGAGTAAAAGAAGTGAGGATGGGGAGAGGGTATTTATAGCCACGGTGAAAAACTGTTCGCCGAAGATTTGGGACGAGCGTGCCTGACCCTTCTCATTCGCTGACATGTGTCACCCACGCATTGAAAAGTGGAGATCCTGTTAAATCGTGGGTGAATAGATAAATCCATCGTGGGATGCGGAGCGGTTTGGCGGCAAAACCGAAAGTTTGGATAAGTTCAGTTTTAAAGTTCAGTTCGCAATTTCTTCGGTGACAAGGACACAATGAAGATTTTGAGCGAGTTTCAATAGAACGCACATGAAGAATTTGTGAATAGATTGGGTTGAGTATAGCATAGAGGGGAAGGGTCGATCACATTCACTTAGCGAAAAAGCGACTTGAAGAAATAGCCATAAGTGAATGCTGTAGAGGACATAAACCCATATATATGTATATAGCTAATGAAGAAAAACAGCGAAAACAGTGAAGATTTTGAAAAGTTGAAGAATTTGAAAAACTGAAGAATTTCAAAACTGAGGAAAAACTCAAATTGAAGATTTTCAACTTTGGTGGTGGCGTGACCCACCATATAAGAATGATGATTTCAGACACAGCGTACAATTGTCGAGGGTTCGAGAATCAAATTCTTCATTAATTTCTTCACACTTAGAGTGTTATTCTTCATGGATTGAAGAAAAGCGTTTCTTCATGTGTTGCACATCTAAGTCATCAATTTTGCATAAGTGTCGGGATGTGTGTCCTTTTCAAAGAACATTCAAGATTCTAAGATATTTAGCTCACACCGCAACTTGCTAAATCTCTTCTCATCCAAGGGCTTAGTGAAGATATCAGCTAGCTGTTCTTGAGTCTTCACATGCTCGATGGAGATGTCGCCCTTCAACACATGATCACGAAGAAAATGATGACGAATTTGAATGTGCTTTGTCTTGAGTGCGAACTGGGTTGTGAGCAATCTTGATGGCACTCTCATTGTCACAGAGAGAGGCACATTCTTCACGTTGATGCCGTAGTCCTTGAGAGTTTGCTTCATCCACAGCAATTGAGCACAACAAGAGCCAGCAGCAATGTATTCATCTTCCGCAGAGAACAGTGATACGCAGTTCTGTTTCTTCGAGGACCAACAGACCAAAGATCGTCCGAGGAAATGACAAGTACCAGATGTTGACTTGCGGTCCACACGATCACCAGCATAGTCGAGTCGAATATCCAATGAGATCAAAAGTGGAGCCCTTGGGATACCATAATCCTAGTGTTGGTGTGTGAGCTAGATATCGAAGAATATGCTTCACAGCCTTATGGTGTGATTCCTTCGGTGTAGCTTGAAATCGGGCACACATGCAAACACTAAGCATTATATCTGGCCTAGATGCACATAAGTACAATAGAGAACCAATCATGGAGCGGTATACCTTGTGATCGAAGTCAATACCATTTTCATCAGTGCATAGATGGCCATTTGTGGGCATAGGAATTTTGACGCCTTTGCAATCTTGCATGCCAAATTTCTTCAGGACATCTTTGAGGTATTTCTCCTGAGATATGAATATGCCATTGTGTTGTTGATGAATTTGAAGACCTAAGAAGAATTTCAACTCTCCCATCATAGACATTTGATATTCTTCACTCATCATATAGGCAAATTCATCACTATAACGTTGGTCAGTACAGCCAAAGATAATATCATCAACATATATTTGGCACACAAACAGTTCACCATCATATGATTTAGTAAAGAGAGTAGGGTCGAGTGAACGGGTGTGAAGCCATTCTTCACGAAGAATTCCTTCAATGTATCATACCACGCCTGTGGGGCTTGGTTGAGACCATAGAGGGCCTTGTTGAGTCTAAAGACTTTGTCGATTCTTTGGATCTTCAAAACACGGGGTTGAGCAACATATACTTCTTCCTCAAGCTTACCATTGAGGAATGCACTTTTCGCGTCCATTTGATATAAAGTGATATTGTGATGGTTAGCATAGGCAAGTAATATGCAAATAGACTCAAGTCTAGCAATAGGTGCAAAAGTTTCATCGAAATCAATTCCTTCAACCTGTGTGTAGCCTTGAGCTACAAGTCGTGCCTTATTCCTCACCACTAGGCCATTTTCATCTTGCTTGTTGCGGTAGATCCACTTTGTGCCAATGATATTATGCTTGCGAGGATCTGAACGTTTGACCAGTTCCAGACATTGTTGAGCTCGAATCGATGTAATTCTTCTTGCATGGCCTGAATCCACTCGGGCTCGAAATGCTTCATCTACCTTAGTGGGCTCTGTGATAGAGACAAAAGCATAGTGCCCACAAAAGTTAGATAAATGTGAAGCTTTTGAGCGTGTGAGAGGACTGGCGCTTCAATGTCATCGATGATCTTGTCAACTTGCACTTCTTTTGCAAGCGAGGATGAGCTGGTTGTCCTCGAGGAATTTGATCATTTTCCTCGGCACCATTATCTTCAGGTGCATCAGCTCGACGTTCTTCGCGTACTGGAATGAATTCTTCAGCTGATTCTTTAGTAGGAATGACATCCTCAGTTGCCTTGAACTTGATAGATTCCTCAGGTGCTGGTTCATCTAACAAAGAAGGTAGGTGCTCTCTTTGAGAGCCATTAGTTTCATCGAACCGCACATCTACAGTATCAACAATCTTGTGAAGAGCGATGTTGAAGACTCGTAAGTGTGCGAGTCCTTTCCTTAACCAAGCATAAAACCTTCATGTGCTTTGGTGCAAATTTAGAACTGTGATGAGGATCTCTAATCCAGCATTTAGCACCGAAGACTTTGAAATAACTTACATTGGGTTTCTTGTCAGTGAGGAGTTCATAGGCAGTTTTCTTGAAGAATTTGTGAAGATATACTCTGTTGATGATGTGGCACGCAGTATCAATTGCATCAATCCAAAAACGACTAGGCGTTTTGTATTCATCAAGCATAGTGCGAGCCATCTCAACAAGAGTTCTGTTCTTGCGCTCCACGACGCCATTTTGCTGAGGAGTATAGGGAGCAGATAACTCATGAGTAATACCAAGTTCATCAAGATAGGCATCAAGACCGGAATTCTTGAACTCAGTTCCATTGTCACTCCTGATGTGTCTGATCTTCACACCAAAGTTAGTTGAAGCCCTCGAGGAAAATCGTTTGAAGACTTCCTGCACTTCATTTTTGTAAGTAACAATGTGTACCCATGTGTAACGAGAGTAATCATCAACAATAACAAAGCCATATAGAGATGCATCATTAGTGACTGCTGAGTAATGATTAGGACCAAAGAGGTCCATGTGAAGCAATTCGAAGGGACAAGTAGTGGTCATGATAGTCTTCGTTGGATGCTTGGCCTTGATCATTTTCCCAGCTTCACAAGCTCCACACAAGTGGTCCTTGAGGAATTTGACATTCTCAATGCCAATGACATGCTTCTTCTTTGCAAGCGTGTGAAAATTCCTCATGCCTGCGTGACCAAGTCGCCGATGCCATAGCCAGCCTTCTGAAGCTTTTGCAAGTAAACACACGGGAGGTTGTGGTCCTGTAGAGAAATCAACAATATACAAGTCTCCTCTCCTAAAGCCTTCGAAGACTTTGGAATTGTCAGCTTCCATAATCACAACACAACGATACTTGCCAAAGATAACAACCATATCAAGATCACAAAGCATTGAGACTGACATGAGGTTGTATCCTAAGGACTCAACAAGCATGACTTTGTCCATGTGTATGTCCTTAGAGATCATAACCTTACCAAGACCCAATACGACTTTTGCCTTAATCAGCAAAGATGATATGCTTCAGATGTGGCGGTGATAAGGAGCATCCATCAATAGATTCTTGTCACCGGTCATGTGATTTGTACATCCACTATCAAGAACCCACTTAGTGGCTTTGGGTTGATCATCCTGTAGATGAATTAGTGCAACTTACGATCTCATATACTTCATCAGTGAAGAATATGATATCAAGTTCATCAGATGAATTTCATCAGGTAGTATAACAGATAAGCAGTATGAGGGCGTGTGAAATGAAAGTTCATTTCATCATGATTAACTGCGTCCTTCGAACATTTTGTCGGGCCCCAACAAATTCTTGAGACGTTTAATGCACGCCGGAGACCTGACCCTGCAGAAGAGGTTAGTTCTTTTCTTCACCACCCACATCTGAAGGGGTGGCAAAGAGTTCATCACTCTGCGAGCACCATATGAGAATGGTGGCATAGAGGCCAATCCATTTCGTTTCACATAAGAGGGGTTAGGGTAAGCATATGAATAAGCAGAGAAATTCTTGAGGACTTATGAACATATTGGTTTGAAGAATAATGCACATATTCATAGCCCTTAGCTCTACCTCGTGAAACAGAGTTGTTAGCACGATGATAATCATATGAGGACTTTGATCCTTTTGAGAATTTGATCACGTGAGGAATTTGGTCCGTATGAGGACTTGGATCCATATGAAGAATTTGGTCCATATGAAGAGTTTGATCTGGGGTTCCTATTCTTCACGGTGGTGTCATGAGGACATTCACTGAAGACTTTCAAGGCACTTCTTGGGAACCCAGATTTTCTTCATAGGGGAACCGTTCCTGCAGTTAGTGCCAACATATCTAGCAAATACTTCACCATTCTGATTTTTGAACAGTTTATAGTTGGAGTCAAATGACTCATCAGAAGAATGAGGAGATTCGCATGTAAAACCAGATAAGTTAGATGGATCAACTGGAGGTCCTTTGCAGCAACCCATGAGGTTTTGGGATACTGCTCAGGCTTCCAATATGTTCCATCAGCATTGAGTTTCCTCTCAAAGGCAATACCCTCTTTCCTAGGGTTCTGTTGAGGATCTGCTTTTAAGCACATCACAAAGAGTCGATGCCCTTTGAGGCTTTTGTACATGCTGTCATGTACAATTCCTTCAACCCTGCATCGTCGGTGATACTAGCAATGTCCTCGGATGAGGAATTAGTGATAGCAGAGGCAAGTGAAGAATTTGTAACAGTTGAAGCATTTGAACATTCAGGTGAAGAATTAGCGATTCACGTTCAATGCACTTTAAGCATGGAGGAACAAATTCTTCACGAGAAGCGCTGATTTGTTGAGCAAGTAATGAATCACGCTCCTTCGAAGATCTTCATAACTCACTCTTAGCTTCTCAAGATCTTGCTTTCTTTGAAGAAATTCATAAGAAAGTTTCTCATGATCAGACAAGAGAGTGTTATGATGACCTTGAAGGCTGTCAAACCTTGACTAAAGTCTCTGAAGATTTTCAGTCAGGGCTTTAGTGCGATCCATTTCTTCACCTAACATATCATCACTCTTATCTAGCATGTTTTGAACCTTTTCAAAAGCCCTTTGTTGTTTTACAGCAATCTTAGCAAGTTTTGAGTAAGCTGGGCTTTAGATCTTCATCGATTCATTTTCACTAGATTCAGAGGAGGTATATTTGAGTACCTTGGCACCCTTTGCCATGAAGCAATAGGTGGGGCGTAGTCATCACTATCTTCATCAGCATTGTTGGTGAGGTCATTTTCTTGAGTTGAAGATGGACTTGCTGACGAAAGCGATGGCGAGAGCTAGACTCGCCACACGGACTCAGATTCTTCGATGCCTCCTCTTCCTCATGTTCCTCAGATTCAGCTTGAGTCCATTTCCTTGCCAATGAATGCCCGAGCCTTCTTGGAGCTGCTTTTCTTGTGAGAAGAGGGCTTTGAGGATTTTGATGATGAAGATTTGACGATTTCTTCTTCTTCTTAGTGTCATCGAACTGTAATCCTTGTATTTCTTCTTCTTTAATTCCTTTTCCCACTAAGGACAATCTTGAATGTAGTGACCAGGTTTCTTGCATTTGTGGCAAAGTCTTCTCTTATAGTCCTTTGGATGAGGAATCACCGCTTCTTGAGGATTTTCCAAAGCGACCACGTCTTGAGAACTTGGAATTTCTTCACGAGCAGTGCTAGCTCTGGCTTAATTCTTGGGATCTCCAAGGCTACTACGAGTCTTCACACTCACATTCGAGACACAGCCTTGGCCTTGTGGCATGTGTTTTCCATAGCTAGAACCATAGAGATCTCTCTTTCAGCAAGCTGGAACTCATGAGTATTTAGCCTCTCGAGGATATCAGCTGGATCAAGTGACTTGTAGTCAACACACTCTTGTATCATCGGTGCGAGTATCAAATGAGGAATCAAGCGATCTCAACAATTTCTTCACCACCTCATGGTCGGTGATGTCAGTGGCACCAAGCGCTTGAAGCTCATTTGAGATGTCAGTGAGGCGATCGAAGGTTTGTTGAACATTTTCGTTGTCGAGTCTTTTGAAGCAGTTGAAGAGATTGCGAAGAACATCAACTCGAGAGTCACGCTGAGTTGAGACTCCTTCATTTACTTTGGACAGCCTGTCCCAGATGAGCTTAGCAGTTTCCAAAGCACTCACTCTTCCATATTGTCCTTTTCTCGGATGGCCACATATGATATTCTTCGCTTGAGAATCGAGTTGCTTGAATCTCTTCACATCGGCAGCATTCAGAGAAGGTGTGGTGAGGAACACCATTTTCCACAACATACCGAGATCGTTGTCAATTGCCTCAAGATGCATTCGCATCTTGTTCTTCGATAGAGGGTAGTCCGTCCCATCAAAGGTAGGACACCCTGCTGAGACCTTGATCATACCTGCGGTTGACATAACTAAAACTCCGGTGGTTAAACCAAAATCGCACAAAACAAGGGAGTACCTTGCTCGATACCAATTGAAAGTCGTTATATCGACTAGAGGGGGTGAATAGGCGATTTTATGAATTCTTCATCGAGGAATTTTCCGTGAGGAAATTCCTTAGCGAAGAACTACTTGCAGCGGAATAAGTACTCGAAGTAAGCATAAGAGAATGCGGGCATGGTCATCATGATGAAATGAAGACAATCAAAGAGTCTGAGAAAGCGTAAACACAGGATAGCACAAGATGAAGACAAACAGATGAAGAAATTGAACTGAGGAAATTGAGAAAGTCTTCAAACACAGATATGAATGAACACTCAACACGATAATGAGGAAATGAGAGGGTTGAGGAAATAGAACCATAAGGTTGGTGAAGAGAATGATTTGGTAGACCAGTTCCAACTGCTGTCTCGGTTATACGTCTGGTTGGAGCGGCTGAGTATTTAAACTCGAGGACACACAGTCCCGGACACCCGATCGCTGAGCACGCAGCTCGGGACACCAAGTCCTCACCGTATTCTCCTTGAACTAAGGTCACACGGACCTCGTCCAATCACTCGTGGTAAGTCTTCAGGCGACTTCCAAACCTTCACAGACTTGGTCACTTGGCGATCCACAATTCCTCTTGGATGCTCTAGACCATGACGCCTAACTGTCTGGAAGAAGCACAGTCTTCAAAGGTAACAAGCGTCGGATCCACGCAGGATCAATCTCTTCAGTGATGCTCAATCACTTTGGGTTTGTAGGGGTTTGGTGTTTGGGTTTTCCTCCTTCGATGATTTTCGCTCAAAGTCCTGGAAGGATGGGTTGCTCTCAAATGACAAGTGTCAAGTTTCTCTCGAAGCAGCCAACCAGCTAGTGGTTGTAGGGGGCGGCTATTTATAGCCTAGGAGCAGCCCGACATGATAAGACATAAATGCCCTTCAATGATATGACCGTAACGCCCGGATTCGATGCGCCGGTGTCCTTCAGTTATTAGCCATCTTTGCCATGTCATGTGCTTGCGTGTTGCACTTTGCCATGTCATCATCTGCATTTTATCATGTCATCATATGCATTGCATTGCATACGTGTTCGTCTCATGCATCCGAGCATTTTCCCGTTGTCCGCTTTTGCAATCCGGCACTCCTATGTCTCCGGCGCCTTTTGCCTCTTTTCGTGTGCGGGTGTTAAACGGTCTCGGAATGGACCGAGGTTTGCCAAGCGGCCTTGGTATACCACCGGTAGAACGCCTGTCAAGTTTCGTGCCATTTGGAGGTCGTTTGATACTCCAACGGTTAACCGGGTAACCGCAAAAGCCTCCTTCTCTTTGCAGCCAACACCTCTCCCAAAGTGGCCCAAAACCCAACAAACTCCCCTCCATGCTCTCGGTCGTTCGATCACGATCGTGTGGGCGAAAACCGCTCCTCATTTGGACTCTCCTAGCTCCCTCTACCTATAAATATGCACCTCCCGAAATTGCGGATGAATCCCCGAAACCCTAGCCGTCCTCCTTCCCACAGCGGACATGTCCAATCTCCCCGGACGCGTCCGCTCCGCCGCCTCCGCCAATCGGCGTCCGCCACGTAGCCACCCGGCCACCAGCAGCGCCCGCCGCCGCCGGCCGCAGGCCCAGCGCCCGGCCCCATGACCCGTCGCTCCCAGCCGCGGCCTCCCGGCCGGGCCGCCGCTGCCGCCGCCGCCGCCCATGGGCGCCAGGCTCAGGCAGCGCCGCCGCCCGCCTCGCCGTGCCGGCCTCCGCCGCCGCTGCCCGCCCGCTCCGCCGCCTGTGGTGCCGCTCCGTCCGAGCACCTCGCCGCCCGATCGCCTCCCCTGCCGTCCGCCGCCCCGCCGCCTCGCCCGCCGGATCTCCTCGTCCCTTTTGAGGGTAAAATCCACTAAGTCCCAGATTTTCGTTATTTTCCTGCCATGTTCATGCCATCATATCTCTGCATCCGTAGCTCCGTTTTGTGCGTGTAATATGTCAAATTGTTCGTCTCGACGAGTAAATCATTCCATTCCATTGCATCATGTTCATTTGAGTCAATCATGATGCCTGAATCTTCGTTGCAAGAGTGCTATATGATGTTAACCTGCTGAAACTGTTATAACATGCTCATTTGTCATTTTGCCATGATTTATGTGTGCATCCTATGAGGTTGATGTCTACATGTGTTTTGATCTATGCCATGCCATCTTCACAGTGGTGCCATCCTTGTATTTTTGTGATTCCTGTAGTGAGTGCATCAAGCTTGTTAAGTAGGGTACTTGCTGTTGCTGTTTTGCATGTCTGAATCTGCTATATCATGATGCTATGTTAACCTGCTTCTACAAGTCATTTTATGCATAATCTGGAGATGTTCAATAAGGATGTTTTGTTATACATGTCATGCTCTATCCATCCATGTCCCTTGTTGCATTTATAGCTTGCTGTACCTCGTTGTAATCGTGCTCCAAACTTGCTAAATAATGTTGTTGTCACTGTTAACATTAAGTTCAGTTTTGCCATGAGCTTTTCTAGTGATCCATGCACCCTATGATATTGTTCTTGCCATGTTTAGCTTCATAAACATGTCTTCTTACTGTTGGTTTCCTTGCCATGCCATGTATTGCTCTGTGGTGAGTGGTTCAAGCTCACCAACATGCCTACTTATTGTTGTTCCTGCCATGTTTAAATCTGTAATATAACTTGCCATGTTTACATGGGTGCCATCATATCTTCTGATCCTTTTTGGCTTATGTTCACTAAAGGACTTTTGTTCTATGCAATTAGTCGATTCATTCCATGCCTTTGTTTGCCATGTTAAGTTCCTGTAACATGTCGTTTGATAGCTCTAAACTTTGCAACCTGATGTTATTTCCTGATAAGTCCGAAACTGTTATTATTTGCAATCTTGCCATGTCTTCTGAGCATGTTCTAGTGATTTGTGGAGATAGCTCAGTGTTCATGTTTTGTAATGCTTTACCTGTACTTCATGCCCATGCCTTTTGTTTTCACGTTGAGATGCTGTAGCATGTTGTTTTGGTGCTTGCAATATGCCTAGTTGCTGTTTTGGACAGATTGTTGCTATAACTTGTATTGTGTGTATGTGTTGAACCGTTGCTCCGTTTTGAGTGTGCTTTATATGTAACTTGATTTTGCATGTTGTCTCATATTATCATGTTGCATCCATGTTTTGAGGTGTTTGCTTGATGTTTGGGTGCATTTTGCATCAATGCCATGTTTAACTTGTTTTGCTCATATCTTCTAGGCCGTAGCTCCGAATCTAATGAACTTTATATGTAACTTGACTAGAATTTCGTGTAGATCATCGTGGTGCATCTTAACTTGCTGTTTAACAACTTGAACATAAGGTTTATTCAGATCTGGACCAATTTCGAAATTTGCATATGAGGACTTACCGGGATTGTTCTATGTTGTTTCCGGCCTCATTTAAACTTGCCTTGATGTGTTGTTCTTGTTTGCATCATCTTTTGCCATGAGTAGCTTCATGTAGTCTTGTCATGCATCATGCTTGTTTGTGCATCATGCCTTGTTCATGTGTGGTGTGTTTACCTATGTTGTGTGCTTCTTCTTGTTAGTTCCTGTTTCGTTGCGATCGTGAGGATTCGTTCGTCTACGCTTGGTTCGCTTCCTCCGTTCGTCTTCTTCATGGACTCGTTCTTCTTCCTTGCGGGATTTCAGGCAAGATAACCGCTACCCTGGATCTCACTACTATCATTTCTATGCTAGTTGCTTCGTTCTATCGCTATGCTGCGCTACCTATTACCTGTTTATCAAGCCATCCCAAATTGCCATGTCAGCCTCTAACCTTTGACACCTTTCCTATGCAAAATGTTGTTTGGCTATGTTACCGCTTTGCTCAGCCCCTCTTATAGCGTTGCTAGTTGCAGGTGAAGTTGAAGATTGCTCCATGGTGGACAGGATTTTGGTTGGGATATCACAATATCTCTTATATTATTAATGCATCTATATACTTGGTAAAGGGTGGAAGGCTCGGCCTTATGCCTGGTGTTTTGTTCCACTCTTGCCGCCCTAGTTTCCGTCATATCGGTTTTATGTTCCCGGATTTTTCGTCCCTAACGCGGTCGGGTGATTTATGGGACCCCCTTGACAGTTCGCTTTGAATAAGACTCCTCCAGCAAGGCCCAACATTGGTTTTACCATTTGCCTCACCACCACCTACATTTCCCTTGGGAGTAATTAACCCAAGGATCATCTTTATTTCAGCCCCCCCGGGCCAATGCTTGTCTAAGTGTTGGTCCAAACTAGAGCCCTTTGCAGCGCCACCTCGGGGAAACTTGACGGCTGGTTTTAGTTGTACGGACTGCTCATCCGGTCGTGGCCTGAGACGAGATACGCGCGGCTACTATCAGGGTGTCGGCACGCCGGGAGGTCTTGCTGGTCTTGTTTTATTGCTGTCGAAATGTCTTGTAGCCGGATTCGAGACTGATCGGGTCTTCCGGGAGAAGGAATATCCTTCGTTGATCGCGAGAGCTTATCATGGGCTAAGTTGGGACACCCTGCAGGGTTTGAACTTTGGAAGCCATGCCCGCGGTTATGTGGCAGATGGGAATTTGTTAATATCCGGTTGTAGTAAACTTGAAGTAAACTCTTCTAAAATACACCAACCGTGTGCGTAACCGTGAGTGCCTCTTTTCGGGTTGATCGAGAGGAGAACACGGTTTCTGGATTATGTCGGCGTAAGTAGGAGTTCAGGATCACTTCTTGATCATTGCTAGCTTCACGACCATTCCGCTTGCTCTCTTCTCGCTCTTATTTGCGTTGGTTAGCCACCATATATGCTTAGTCGCTGCTGCAACCTCACCTCCTTACCCCTCCTTTCCCTTTAAGCTTTGCTAGTCTTGGTACCCATGGTAATGGAATTGCTGAGTCCTCGTGGCTCACAGTTTACTACACCACCAGTTGCAGGTGCAGGTTGTGCGATGATCATGACGCGAGAGAAATGTTTGCTTGTGTTGGAGTTCTTCTTCCGCTTCTTCTTTGATCGGGGATAGGTTCCGGTCGGCAGCCTGGGCTAGCAGGGTGGATATTGTTTGAGTTTCTGTTTACTGTTTCATCCGTAGTCGGATGTTGATCTTGTATATGATGTTGATGTATTCTTGTGGCATTTGTGCCTTATGTATGTATCCCCATCTATTATGTAATGTTGATGTAATGATATCCACCTTGCAAAAGCGTTTCAATATCGGGTCTATCCTTGGTGGGACCTTGAGTTCCTTTTGGATAGGGTCGCATATTGGGCGTGTTCAAGTTGGTATCGAGCCTCGACCGACCCTAGGAGCCCCTTGATTGATCGTGTAGTTTGGCCGTTGTTGAGTCTAGAAGAAAACTATTTTGAGTCTAGTTATATCGAGAGTAGGATTTCTTTTTACTCCTCAGCCCCTTTGAGGAGTCCTGGATTAGGGGTGTCCGGATAGCGGACTATCATCATTAGATTGAAGACTTCCCCCCGTGTCCGGATGGGACTTTCCTTGGCGTGGAAGGCAAGCTTGGCGATACGGATATGTAGATCTCCTACCATTGTAACCGGCTCTATGTAACCCTAGCCCTCTCCAGTGTCTATATAAACCGGATGGCTTTAGTCCGTAGGACAACCATCACAACCCCGACAATCATACCATAGGCTAGCTTCTAGGGTTTAGCCTCCTTGATCTCGTGGTAGATCCACTCTTGTAAACATCCGCAATATCAATATCAATCAAGCAGGATGTAGGGTTTTACCTCCATCAAGAGGGCCGAACACAGGTAAACATCGTGTCCCTTGTCTCCTGTTACCATCCGCCTAGACGCACAGATTCGGGACCCCCTACCGAGATCCGCGGTTTTGACACCGACATTGGTGCTTTCATTGAGAGTTCCTCGTGTCGTCACCGATAGGCTTGATGGCCTCTTCGATCAACAACGACGCAGTCCTGAGAGACCTTTCTCCCGGACAGATCTTCGATTCGGCGGCTTCGTCTGCGGGCCAACTCCTTGGCCATCTGGAGCAGATCGAAGCTACGCCCCTGGCCGTCAGTCAGGTTTGAAGCCTAAACTTCACGGCCGATATCCGCGGGGACTTGATCCTCGATGGATCTGAGCCACAGCCGAGCGCGCCGCGCTGTCTCGATGGGCATGACCTAACTCTGCCGCCGGACAGCACCTTGGAGGCCGCACCCAGATCCGCTCCGACTCATAGTCCGGAGCCGATCGCTCGAATCGAGGACGGATGGCTGGACACCGCCTCGGGAGCCGCAATTTCTACGGCGATGGAGCCGAACGCTTACCTTGTCCCACATAAACCTTGTGACTCCGAGGTGCGGACTCCGTACCTCCTGCGCCCCTGCCAGTCGAATCCGATTGGGCGCCGATCATGGAATTCATCGCTGCGGACATCTTTCAGCACTCGCCCTTTGGCGATATCATAAATTCATTGAAGCATCTCTCGCTATCCGGAGAGCCCTGGCGAACCACGGCCGGGGCGGTTGGGACGCGGATGACGAAGAAATTCAGATCCCACCACCACCCACTTCGTAGCCACCGTCGGCGATTTAACCGGCGACTCGACTACGACTCCGAAGACATCGGCGGTATGGGCGGCGATGCGGAGACTATTAAGAACCAGTGCCCACAGGGACCTTTGGAAAACCACCTCGTCATACGACATATAAATGGTGGACACCCCAAAAGATGGGGATGGCGAAGAAGCAGCGGAGGCCGATTCCTTAAAGAAACAGCCCAAGCGCCAACGTCAGCGGCGCCGCTCTAAATCCCGCCACAGCAAGAATGGAGATTCGGCATAGGAGATAATAACACCCAGAAAGTGCGAAGACAACTCCTCCAAAGACGATCCAGCGCAGGAGGAGGCAGAAGCAAGCCCTCGGGAGAGGCGGCAGGCGAAAGAGGTCGAGGAGGACAACTACTTACCTACCTCCGGAGGCGAGGCAAGCCTCGGCGACATTTAATTTGTCGTGCCTGAGGATCCCGTCGAGCAAGAGCGTTTTAGACGCAGGCTAATGGCCACGGCAAACAGCCTAAAGAAAAAGCAACAACAGCTTCAAGCTGATCAAGACCTACTGGCCGACAGATGGACCGAGGTCCTCGCGTCGAAAATCTGAACTCGAATGCCCCTCAAAAGTTACCCAAAACGCAAGTTGCTCCCCGATTAGAGGAGGCAGCATCACCCAGCGCTGTCGGCAGACCGACCACCCGTGGCGCGATAGAGAGGCGTGTAAACCCTCCACCAAAACCGCACCCGGCATCGCTCTAAAAGCAAGAAGCCGCGGGGGAACGCGCCAGACTTGCGAGATATATTGGAGGACAAGGCAAGACAATCCAGATCTATCTATGGATCACGTGGGCGCCTACGACCCACAGCGAATACCATCGCACGGATACAACTACTCCGGTCGGGCCGAACACAGCAGACAACGCTCTCTCGAGCTACGTCGTGACATTGCTCAATACAGAGGCGCTGCACACCCACTATGCTTCACTTACGAAGTAATGGATCATCAAATCCCTGAAGGGTTCAAACCCGTTAATATCGAATCCACGATGGCACAACAGACCCGCGGTCTGGATTGAGGATTATCTCCTCCATATACACATGGCCCATGGCGGCAATCTTCACGCCATCAAATATCTCCCGCTCAAGCTTAAAGGACCAGCTCGGCATTGGCTTAACAGCCTGCCCGCAGAGTCAATTGGATGCTGGGAAGACCTGGAAGCCGCATTCCTCGACAACTTCCAGGGCACGTATGTGCGACCACCGGACGCAGATGACCTAAGCCACATAATCTAGCAGCCAGACGAATCGGCCAGGCAATTCTGGACACGGTTCTTAACAAAGAAAAATCAAATCGTCGACTGTCCGGATGCAGAGGCACTCGCTGCCTTCAAACATAACATCCGCGACGAGTGGCTGGCCCGGCACACAGGGACAGAGAAGCCGAATCTATGGCAGCCATCACATCCCTCATGACCCGCTTCGTGCGGGAGAGGATAGCTGGCTCGCTTCGCGGTAACAACCTCAGCAAAAACGCTGGCAGTCCGGATACCAAGGACCGCAATGGCAGGTTGCGTCGAAACAAAACAAACGCCGCATTGGCGGCGACAACAATGAGGATACGGCAGTCAATGCGGATTCGAGGCTCAAACCCGTCAGCGGAAGAAGCCATTCAAAAGAACCACTCCGGGCCCGCCCAATTTGGACCGAATACTCGACCGCTCTTGTCAAATTCATGGAACCCCGAAAAGCCAGCTAACCATACCAACAGAGATTGTTGGGTATTCAAGCAGCAGGCAAATCAATCGCCAAAAACAGTGACAAGGGCTACACAGCGATGGCGAGGAAGAGACCCGCCGCCCGAACAACAGAGGACAAAAGGATTCCCCCTCAAGTTCGGACGGTAAACATGATATACATAACGATATCCCCAAGAGGGAGCGAAGCGTGCATTAAGGGGCGATATCGCGATGGAGCGATCGCCCTAAATTCAACCCATGGTCCTCTTGCCCGATCACTTTCGATCGAAGAGACCATCCGACCAGTATCCGCCATGGCGGATTCGCGCATTGGTTTTAGACCCAATCGTTGATGGATTTCACCTCACGAGTCCCGATGGACGGGCGTAGCCTGAACCTGCTTTATCGAGGATACGATTGTGCAAGATGGGCATAGACCCTTCAAGGATTAAACCTACAACGACGACCTTCAAAGGCGTCATACCAGGTGTAGAGGCCAATTGTACAGGCTCAGTCACACTGGAAGTGGTCTTCGGATCCCCGGATAATTTCCGAAGCGAGGAGTTAATCTTCGACATAGTCCCGTTCCGCAGCGGCTATCACGCTCTGCTCGGACGAACGCGTTTGCAACATTCAATGCGGTGCCGCATTATGCATACCTTAAGCTCAAGATGCCAGGCCCTCGTGGAGTCATCACGGTCAATGGAAACACGGAACGCTCCCTCCGAACGGAGGAACATACAGCGGCTCTCGCGGCAGAAGTACAGATCAGCCTTTTACGGCAATTCTCGAGTCCGGCCGTTAAACGACCGGACACGACCAAACGCGCCGAGCAACATCAACCAAGAACACAGCACGTTCCGCATCGCAGTAGTAATGCGGCCCCAACCCCAGCCCTCGCAAAACTGCAAGACAACCTCTCCACAGACATAATTACGCCTGGAGATACCATGGGCATAGGGGAAGGGCACCACCACAACAGACCGAGTGCGGTTCGACCACACCAGGGCTCCCAAGTGTATCGCTCCTTTTTGTTTTAATTTTTTATATATACAGAACTCAGTCCGGCGGCGAACCGGCCGAAGTCATGATGCAACAGCCAGGGAAGGACTAAGGCCGCGATGAACACTCAGGTGGTCTCCATCACGAGCATTAAATTTGTTAAAATACAACATTCCGCGGCCTACCCCTGGAGGGAGACGCCTTTAATTCATCCAATCCCTTGCTTTCCGCACTATTTTTATCATTCCGCACTGATAGCATATCTTCTCGAATAAAATGCAGCACTTTTTGCCTTTAATTGCATTACTTTATATATATATGTTCATTTACGACATGTTGCACCCGTGCATCTTGGTACGGCCAAACACACCAGGGGCTTATGTCCTCCGCTTTATGGTGTGATAAAGTCCGCACACTTTCACAAGTGCGGCACCCCGAACTTATAGCATTATATGAATCGGCTCCGAATCATGTCTTGGGTCAATAGTTGGGTTTGCCCGGCTCCCATGTTTGGCACCTTATGTTCCCGTTCTATCGGCTAAGGTAGCACTGGGAGAACCACTGCGATTGCGCCCCGGTTGAGCCGGGTTAACGCCTCAGTGGAGAAAGCTAAAACTGACCGGCATGATAAGGCGTGAGACTGGTCGCTGTTCGAGAGGTCCTTTCGGGTCCTTAAAGACCTACGCCGCTCGAGCGAAGTTCGGATTATGTCCGATGAAGGCGTGGATAGCGCCCCAATTCGGTCTTCGAATACTAGGGGCTTCACGAAATTTAAAATTATAGAATTCTATGGCTAAGTGAGAGTGTTCAAGCACTATAAGTCCGGTTGCCTTGTTCGTTGTGTTGAGCGCCTCCCTAGATGGACCCAAAAATGGGAACAAGAGTGCTCAAGTTTATCCCGAACACCCCAGCACTCGTGGCATGGGGCTGAAGCCGACGACTTGCCATCTCTCAGATTTAATAAACGGCCGCACTGAAGGTAATATTTTAAATTAAACAAGCGTTGCTTAGTGCATATGAACAAAGTTTTCAGCGCACAGGATAACACATTGCGAATTCACTCAATAATTACATCCCTGGGGCACTCATCCGCAATCATGCGGGCACCCTTCAGGACAGCCTTATAGTAAAGTTCGGGCGTACGATGCTCCTTGCCCGCTGGTGGCGCGTCAGTGATTAGCTTCTCCGCATCCAGCTTGCCCCAATGCACCTTTGCATGGGCGAGGGCCCGACGAGCACCTTCAATACAGGCGGAGCGCTTGATAGCCTCCACCCAGGGGCACGCATCCACCAGCCGTCGCACGAGGCCGAAGTAGCACCCAGGCATGGCCTCTCCGGGCCACAGCCGGACTATGAGCCCCTTCATGGCCTGCTCGGCCACCTTGTGAAGCTCGACCAGCTGCTTCAGCTGGTCGCTAGGGGGCACCGGATGGCCGGCCTCGATATCTCGAGACCAGAATACCTTCTTTGTTGAGCTCCCCTCCTCGGCTCGGTAGAATGCGGCGGCATCAGACACGCTGTGAGGCAGATCTGCAAACGCCCCTGGAGAGCTCCGAATTCGGGTAAGTATCACGTAATTTACATTCACATGCTTGCTTTGCATGAAAAATGCCTTACCCGCCGCTATCTTCTTCATCAATTCAATCTCCCGAAGGGACTTATGGGCCTCGGCCTTGGCGGTTTTGGCACTTTCGAGAGCGAGGCAAGCTCGGACTCTCGAGTCTTTGAGTCACGCCCAACCTCTCATGCTTTTCCATGAGAGCACGGAGCTCTTGCTGAACCACCGCCACCCTCGCCTCTTGCTTTTCTCGCTCTGCCTGTTCCGTGGCCGCATTATGTTCGACGCGGACACGGCCTCCTTCAGGCCGCCACCTCGCTCATGGCCCTGTAGTACCCATGTTATCCTTGTTATTTTTGTCGCAACCTAAATCCATTTCTGTAAGGTACAAATTCAAAGCGGTGTTACTCACCTTCTTTGTCTTGGAGCTGCTTCTTGCGCTGCCGAGCTCTTGCCCGACCGCTCGAGCTCTGCTTCAGCGCACCGACCTCCGCATCATAAAGGGCAGAGGTCAGCAGTGCAGCCTGCAACCCATATTGACATAATTTTATAGCAACCTCGTATATCTTTTAAGATCCTCAGTCCGCTTTTCTTTCCGAACACCGAACCGAGCATCAGGGCAACTGTCTATGCGGTATTATATTGCATATTTTAACTTCTTACCTCAAAGCACGATAGAAGGCTATTGCGAGCTCGGTCAGCCCGCCTTTGGCGAAGCTGCATTTTTTGAATCACCGCACTCATAATATTGCGGTGTTCTTCCTCGATGGAAGCGCTCTGCAGCGCCTCAACAATTGCCCGGCGCCCGGTTGGACGGAAGCCGCCGGTGTCACGATCTTGCCCTTGATCGAAGGGCGCTGCCGGACTCGGAACCACTGCGGGTTCCGTTAGGAGTCGGCGCGAAGTCCGGAGGCGCCTTGTGGCGCCTCGAACCTTCCTGGCGGGTCCTTCGGGATCCCGCCCGGCATCTTCGGCGCCGCGAGGGTGGAGGCGGTCGGGATGGAGTCTACATCCGACGAAGCCAACGACCCGCTTCGATGACGCGGGAGATCATCACCGGCGGACTGCAGGTAGCATGCGGCGTTAGAATGACACTATGTGACGCAGCAAAAGAAATTATAAATCATTCAGGAACCGGATACTTACGATCTCGCCGAGGCCTGGCCCTTGAAGGCCATTCTTCCTCGCCAACGTTGATGTTGGCAGAGCTGTCCGGGAATAGTCCTTCCCTCTTGGACCCTCCAGCCTCCCAGTTGGGGAAGCCCTCCTCTTCCTCTCTCCCTCCTCCTCATTTTCAGGGAGGAGTCAGCCCCAGTCGTCGGACACCTGAAAACGGGCACTCTTCGGCGCCCGTGGCCTCCTTCTTGGCCTTCTTCTCCGGCACCACGTGCGGTGCGGAACTAGCAGCCTCGCTAGGCGGCGTCTCTGGGTTTTCGGCATAGGAGCCGGACGGGTAATCTGCTCCGCCTTCTTCATCCAGTCTGTCAAAGGAAAAGGGGAATTAAAACCGCATAGAGTCAAACTATGAAAACAAGTGTCCCGTAAAGGGTAGAATCACTTACCTCGTCGACTGGCGCTGCGAGTGAAATCCATGATCTTCCGTCGCGGATGCGGGGCTTCGCGCCTTGAACACCACCTTCCAGCGCTTTCAGACGTTGTGTCGAAGAGCTTGTTCAGCGCTGGTGCTGTTCGGATCGAACTCCCATAGATTGAATGCCCGCTCTTGGCATGGGAGAATCCGGCGGACGAGCATGACTTGGACCACGTTAACCAGCCTGAGCTTCTTCACCAGCTTCTTGATACAGGTCTGGAGTCCCGTCAGCTCCTTCAAACTGCCCCACAGCAAGCCCTTCTCTTTCCAGGAGGTGAGCTGCGTGGGGATACCAGATCTAAACTCGGGGGCCGCCGCCCATTTAGGGTCGCGCGGCTCGGTGATGTAGAACCACCCCGATTGCCACCCCTTGACGGATTCCACGAAGGCCCCTTCGAACCAAAGGACGTTGGGCATCTTGCCCAACATGGCGCCCTCCGACTCCGCTTGAATGCCCTTCACTACCTTCGCTTGACGTTGAAGGTCTTGAGCCATGTCGAAGTGGGGCTGGATGCAGAGGAAGGCCTCGCACACGACGATAAACGCCGAGATGTTGAGGATGAAGTTCGGCGCCAGATCATGGAAATCCAGGCCGTAGTAGAACATGAGCCCCCGGACAAAGGGGTGAAGTGGAAAGCCCAGTCCGCGGAGGAAGTGGGAAAGAAAGACAACCTCTCATGGGGCCCGGGGTGGGGATGAGCTGCCCTCGTCGGGCAGCCTGTGCTGTGATGTCGCCGGAGAGGTATCCGCATCGTGCAGTTTGGCGATTTGCTCCTCCTTAATGGTGGAGGCCAACCATTTAGCTCCGCTCCGGACATGGTCGAAGAAGGTTGAGGCGAGGTGCGCGAACTTGGGCGCTGGAGCTCGAGTCTTGCGGAGATGGACAAGCAAAGGAGGAAGAAGGCGAGGTGAGAAGGTGAATCCTTATCCCTTATATGGGCGGGCGAAATCTCACGCGCCCCCACCGGCCTGGTAAAACTCACTTATCTCCCAAGCGCCACCATCAATGATGCGGTTGGGTTACCCGCCCGTATTGATGAGAATCCCGGATTAAGGGAAACACGATCTCTGCTCGACAAGACGTGCCAAGGAAACCGCTTCGCTAAATGCGCTTGAGGTGGTAAAGTAAAAACAATTCGAGTAATGGCTTGGTAGTGGTGTGACGTCATGCCACGGAAAACGCGTCGCAGATTGAGCTTGTGTATATATTATTATTCTCTACGGTGGAATGTGGAATTTATTTTGCAGAGCCATACACTATCCTGGTGTTTCCAATCTTCTATCATTTGGAGGAGGAACCCGCCTTGCAATGCCAAGCAATATACGCCGGACTTATCGTCATTGAAGCCTGGTTCAGGGGCTCTTGAGGAGTCTGGATTAGGGGTGTCCGGATAGCGGACTATCATCATCAGATTGAAGACTTCCCCCCGTGTCCGGATGGGACTTCCCTTGGCGTGGAAGGCAAGCTTGGCGATACGGATATGTAGATCTCCTACCATTGTAACCGACTCTATGTAACCCTAGCCCTCTCCGGTGTCTATATAAACCGGATGGCTTTAGTCCGTAGGGCAACCATCACAACCCTGACAATCATACCATAGGCTAGCTTCTAGGGTTTAGCCTCCTTGATCTCGTGGTAGATCCACTCTTGTAAACATCCGCAATATCAATATCAATCAAGCAGGACGTAGGGTTTTACCTCCATCAAGAGGGCCCGAACCTGGGTAAACATCGTGTCCCTTGTCTCCTGTTACCATCCGCCTAGACGCACAGTTCGGGACCCCTACCGAGATCCGCCTTTGTTTTTCCGCCCTCCACCCTTTTTCTTCCCGGAGTTTGAGTCTGTTTGACCATCAATTTCATTCGACGGAGTCTGTTCAGTCTTCCTCAATCATTTCAACGGTGAATTCTCGTCTCGCTCGTCATTCTTCATCCCTTTCTTTTTCGGTGCACTCAAATCAAGTTTTGGGTTAATCATATTCTTTACCTTTAAAGTGTTCTCTTTTCTCGTTCGCCTCTCGCCAGTTTATCATTCCGAGTTCAAGACATCTCGGGAGATTCGTCTATGTTCCAATTAAATCGAGGTTGTCACCTCGGTCAAATATTTCAGTTCTTCCGTGCATCATCTATGTGTTCAACATCCTTTTTCAACGGTGTTATCTCTTCAGTGGGCCCTAACCCACAGGTCTTTTCCGAGGATCTTACCTGACTCTTCTATTTCCCAACAGCTATTCCCAATTCTTTTCAAGTGTGACGTAAGAATGGATTCCATCAGTCACATGCCTTTTCCAAGATCAATTTCAAACCATTTCATTGTTGACTCAACCTATTCGCTTTTCATTCTCCCGGAGTATCTCAGTAATTTTGGTGGTGTTTATCATCGTCATTTGAAGACCGAAGAAGAGTCTTTCCTCTAAATCTTGCCTGTTCTCTCGAAGATTCACGGTCCTAGCTCGATATTATGCTATCAAATTGTTTCTAGTCATGCAAATTCTGCTCATCCATCCGGAGCATTTCAGAAGTTGTTTTCCGTTTCTTTTACCGGAGGCCATCATTCCAGCTATCGTTCTCTATTTACCCCGGTGCTTCGCTCAAGTATTCTTCAATCAGTTCGCGATCTCTTCGCTCTTTTGCATCTAAATCCTCTAGCTTATTTGTTCTTCTAATTTTTCCGGCAATTCTTCCATCAGTCATTTCAATTCTTACGGTGTTCGCTCAAGATTCTTTTCTTTGATTATCATATTAATCCATTCGTTCTTTCCAATCCTACCGGTGGCTCATGAAGACTTTCTCAAGTTTTGTGCTATGTTTCCCCTTAATCCTTTTTCAACGAGAATAAGTATTATGCCAAATCCATTGCTTGGCATCAATTTAATTTGATGAAGGATAAGCATACAATAAATCTTATTCTTATTTCATCAAAGTGATTAATCTTTTTCTTCGGAGTTTGTTCTTGAGGAATAAATTCTAGTTCCAAGTCTTTTCATCTTTACTTTTCCGAGTTCAAATTTCCCTCGTCCATCTCGTCGGAACCGCCATCTAAATCACCGCAAGGCTCATCTTATTCTTTCTTCCTTCACTCTATCTCATCATCCTTTGTTACCGGAGATTTTCATGGTGGTTCTTCATGATTTAATTCATTCGTCAAGAGTTCATCAAGATTTCATTGGTGGAGCTCAAGTATCTTTTCTTCCAGCGTGTTGAAGAGCAAACAATTCTTCATTTTCTTCTGAAGTGAAGTTTTGCATTTCTCCGTTTTTCTCAGCTATCCAATCATTTCCGGTTGTGGCAGGTTATCACCTCATGATCTTGAGATGTTACCGATAAGACCACAGCAAGCTTATTCTTTTCGTTGTTGATTTTCTCAACAACTCCGTTCAATCCTTTCTTCTGAGGTTGCTTCTATTTCATTCGTGGCACAAGTTGCCATTTTCTTCTCCATTCTTTTCATTCAACTATTTCAATTCTTTCCGGAGGTTTTGTGTCATGTCTTCATCAAGTATCGTTCCATCTTCTCAAGTTCATGTTCTATTCTTTCCATGTTCAGTCAGAGTTCTGCCTAAATCCTTTCAGTCTTATCCGTTTCTTTTCTCATTCTAACCACTCCGGTTAGAACGAGTTGTTTCATAGCCTATCTGATTCCGTGAGCCTTCGATTCTCGTCATTCTCGTCGTTTCTCTCTTCTTCTTGTGTGCTCTCGATTCTTTGCTTCTTCTCTTCAGTTCTTGTTTCACCTCATTCCTTTTCCCCTCCGTCTCGGTCCTAAGATCTCGGGACGAGATCTCTTGTTAGTGGAGGAGTGTTGTAACGCCCCGGATTCGATGCGCCTGGTGTCCTTCAGTTATTTGCCGTCTTTGCCATGTCATGTGCTTGCGTGTTGCACTTTGCCATGTCATCATCTGCATTTTATCATGTCATCATATGCATTGCATTGCATACGTGTTCGTCTCATGCATCCGAGCATTTTCCCGTTGTCCATTTTGCAATCCGCACTCCTATGTCTCCGGCGCCCCTTTTGCCTCTCTTTTTCGTGCGGGTGTTAAACGGTCTCGAATGGACCGAGGTTTGCCAAGCGGCCTTGGTATACCACCGTAGACAGCCTGTCAAGTTTCGTGCCATTTGGAGGTCGTTTGATACTCCAACGGTTAACCGGTAACCGCAAAGCCTCCTTCTCTTTGCAGCCCAACACCTCTCCCAAAGTGGCCAAAACCCAGCAAACTCCCTCCATGCTCTCGGTCGTTCGATCACGATCGTGTGGCGAAACCACTCCTCATTTGGACTCTCCTAGCTCCCTCTACCTATAAATATGCACCTCCCCGAAATTCATGGATGAATCCCTCAAACCCTAGCTTCGTCCTCCTTCCCACAGCCGGACATGCCCGATCTCCCCGGACGCGCCCGCCCACGCCTCCTCGCTAATCGGCGCCCACCACGTGGCCACCCGACCACCAGCGCGCCGCCCGCCCGTGCAGCAGCGCCTGCGGCCCCATGCCTGTCGCTCCCAGCCATGCCTCCCGGCCCGGGCCGCCCGCCGCCGCCCATGGCGCGCCTGCCCGCCGCCCCTTCGCCCGGCTGCCGGGCCTCCGCCGCCCTGCCCGGCCCGCTCCGCCTGCTGGTGCCGCTCCGTCCGAGCACCTCGCCGCCCGATCGCCTCCCCGCCGTCCGCCGCGCGCCTCGCCCGCCGGATCTCTCGTCCGGATCCTCCTCGTCCCGTTTGGAGGGTAAAATCCACTAAGTCCCAGATTTTCGTTATTTTCATGCCATGTTCATGCCAACATATCTCTGCATCCGTAGCTCCGTTTTGTGCGTGTAATATGTCAAATTGTTCGTCTCGACGATTACATCATTTCATTCCATTTCATCATGTTCATTTGAGTCCATCTTGATGCCTGAATCTTCGTTGCAAGAGTGCTATATGATGTTAACCTGCTGAAACTGTTATAACATGCTCATTTGTCATTTTTGCCATGATTGATGTGTGCATCCTATGAGGTTGATGTCTACATGTGTTTTGATCTATGCCATGCCATCTTAACAGTGGCGCCATCCTTGTATTTTTGTGATTCCTGTAGTGAGTGCATCAAGCTTGTTAAGTAGGGTACTTGCTGTTGCTGTTTTGCATGTCTGAATCTGCTATATCATGATGCTATGTTAACCTGCTTCTACAAGTCATTCTATGCATAATCTGGAGATGTTCACTAAGGATGTTTTGTTATACATGTCATGCTCTATCCATACATGTCCCTTGTTGCATTTATAGCTTGTTGTACCTTGTTGTAATCTTGCTCCAAACTTGCTAAATAATGTTGCTGTCAGCCTGTTAACATTAAGTTCAGTTTTGCCATGAGCTTTTCTAGTGATCCATGCACCCTATGATCTTGTTCTTGCCATGTTTAGCTTCATAAACATGTCTTCTTACTGTTGGTTTCATTGCCATGCCATGTATTGCTCTTTGGTGAGTGGTTCAAGCTCACCAACATGCCTACTTATTGTTGTTCCTGCCATGTTTAAATCTGTAATATAACTTGCCATGTTTACATGGGTGCCATCATATCTTCTGATCCTTTTTGGCTTATGGTCACTAAAGGACTTTTGTTCTATGCAATTAGTCGATTCATTCCATAACTTTGTTTGCCATGTTAAGTTCCTGTAACATGTCGTTTGATAGCTCTAAACTTTGCAACCTGATGTTATTTTCTGATAAGTCTGAAACTGTTATTATTTGCAATCTTGCCATGTCTTTTGAGCATGTTCTAGTGATTTCTGGAGATAGCCCAGTGTTCATGTTTTGTAATGCTTTACCTGTACTTCATGCCCATGCCTTTTGTTTTCACGTTGAGATGCTGTAGCATGTTGTTTTGGTGCTTGCAATATGCCTAGTTGCTGTTTTGGACAGATTGTTGCTATAACTTGTATTGTGTGTATGTGTTGAACCGCTGCTCGCTTTTGAGTGTGCTCTATATGAAACTTGCTTGATTTTGCATGTTGTCTCATATTATCATGTTGCATCCATGTTTTGAGGTGTTTGCTTGATGTTTGGGTGCATTTTGCATCAATGCCATGTTTAACTTGTTTTGCTCATATCTTCTAGGCCAGACTCTCAATCTAATGAACTTTATGTGTAACTTGACTAGAATTTCGTGTAGATCATCGTGGTGCATCTTAACTTGCTGTTTAACAACTTGAACATAAGGTTTATTCAGATCTGGACCAATTTCGAAATTTGCATATGAGGACTTACCGGGATTGTTCTATGTTGTTTCCGGCCTTATTTAAACTTGCCTTGATGTGTTGTTCTTGTTTGCATCATATTTTGCCATGAGTAGCTTCATGTAGTCTTGTCATGCATCATGCTTGTTTGTGCATCATGCCTTGTTCATGTGTGGTGTGTTTACCTATGTTGTGTGCTTCTTCTTGTTAGTTCCTGTTTGCGTTGCGATCGTGAGGATTCGCTCGTCTCACGCTTGGTTCGGCTTCATCCGTTCGTCTTCTTCATGGACTCGTTCTTCTTCCTTGCGGGATTTCAGGCAAGATGACCGCTACCCTAGATCTCACTACTATCATTGCTATGCTAGTTGCTTCGTTCTATCGCTATGCTGCGCTACCTATTACCTGTTTATCAAGCCATCCCAAATTGCCATGTCAGCCTCTAACCTTTGACACCTTTCCTATGCAAACCGTTGTTTGGCTATGTTACCGCTTTGCTCAGCCCCTCTTATAGCGTTGCTAGTTGCAGGTGAAGTTGAAGATCTCTCCATGGTGGACAGGATTTTGGTTGGGATATCACAATATCTCTTATATTATTAATGCATCTATATACTTGGTAAAGGGTGGAAGGCTCGGCCTTATGTCTGTTGTTTTGTTCCACTCTTGCCGCCCTAGTTTCCGTCATATCGGTTTTATGTTCCCGGATTTTGCGTCCCTAACGCGGTCGGGTGATTTATGGAACCCCTTGACAGTTCGCTTTGAATAAGACTTGTTAGTGGTTTTGTCACGGCAGATGTCCTTAGTGTCAGGACTTAGTCATGAGGCCAACGATCTATGTGGTAGCTTGAGAGGGTTGAGCGGAATCGAGAGGCATAACACAAGACAGAGGATTTAGACAGCTTGGGCCCGGGAAACATCATACGGTAAAACCCTACATGCTGTTTGAGGCTAGGTCTCATTATCATCACGAGGGAGTCGCCGTAAACCGGCTCTCCTCTTTGTGTCTAGCCCTAAGATTGTCTCTTCTTGCTTGTCGCCTGTCCCTCTTTGGGGAGCCCTGCCCCTCTTTGGGAGCCCTGCCCTCCTTATATATGTTGGAGGGCGGGTTACATGTGGAGTCCTATTAAGATTAGGACTAGTCTATCTCTAATGCAAACCGGATACAAGTCCTGGTCTTAACTCCTTGTAAGGTAAATATTCCTCATGCCTTTCCTCTTAAACCGCCCACAATAGTTGAACCGGCCTTCATGAACCGCCAGACGGGCCACCGGTCTTGTCGCTCCTCGACCCGTCCGCGGGTCACCAGTGAGTTACAACGTCTGGCGGGTTGTCGATAAATTGCCAGTGTCTGGGCGGGTCACCGATGAATATCGCCAAGTGCCGTGGGACCTCAAATAAACCGCCAAGTCGGCGGGTTAACTTCCGCCGGTTTACACCATGGGTATATCCTCGACATTAGCCCCAAGTTTAGCTTGGATTTATCCATGGTAAACTTATGCTGCAAAATAAACACCGAACAAATTTGGCAGGTTGTGCTCGGGTTAAGAATTCTTGTAGATCGCACCTGATCGTCCTTAAGTCCTTTGTCATTTCCTCCTTCTAGAAAATCCGGTCAATAACCAGCTTCATACTCAAATTGCTGATGTTGGCTTTTATAGAAAAATATTATGAAGAATAATCCACTTGAGTCGGCTTCCAGGCGCCCGGCTTAAGAAATATTGGTCTTGAAATACTCATCGATATTTAACCGGTTTGAAGATGCGAACTTGCCGGTTTTATCATTGCCAAAGACTGTCGGGTTATAAAAACTTGATAATTTCGAGTCATGATTGTTACGAGACACGGTTCATGATTGTTGCCAACGCCGGTTCATGATTATTAATGACGCGAGGTTGCAGCCACAGGTCATAATGATTGGTGACGCCGGTCAACCTAGTTTGCTCAATCGGAGAATTTGAAAATATTTCTTCGATAATAATATAATACCTATAGCCCCCAAGTCTTTGAGCAGAACAAAGTGGTGGCTTAAGACTTTGCTTCAATATAAATACTGCCACTTTCAAAGAAATCCATGTTGTTCATCCCAAGTGACTAGTAAAACTGAATACTCCATACTATGTAGCCCCCAAGTGCGGGTTGTCATGCTTGCAGCAAACGGGACTTGTAATTGTCTTATACTCATAAAACTTCAACCATTGTAGCCCCCAAGGGCGGGTCATTATGCAATAATGAGAAGGGACTTTGTAGGTGTAATCATGTAGATTTGAGCAATGATGTGTAGCCCCCAAGGGACGGCTCAAGAAGATAATATTGAGCTGGGACTTAATATATACTTCAATGAAAATAACATCATATGATGTAACCCCCATCATGGGACTTGAATCCACGTCCACAAGGTTAAGAGCCTTGTGCTTTACCAACTGAGCAGTGGACCCTTCAATACAATGAATAAAAATCTTTGTACCTTCAACTGTTGATGGAGCAATTGGTAGCCCCAAGGGCCGACTCATTATAATGTGATGAGTCGGTCTTCAATAATATGAGCAAAATTTACTTTGCATTAGCCCCAGGTGTCATGGTGCATGCTTGCAGCGACATGAGACTTGCATATTTGATATAATCTCAACTTAAATAATGTAGCCCCCAAGTGCCGGGTCGTAAGCCTGCAGCGACTCGGGACTATTCCCTCCATTGTAGAATAAATCATACCCATTGATGAAATAATAGCCATTGCGCTGAAGCGACTTTGAAAACCTCAATCATAATATTGGTTATTGATAACCATAATAAAAATCTAGCCATGTTGGCTATTCAAGATAATATAATCTGGTATGAAAAACCTTATTCATTCAATATCATAATGAAAATTCAGCCAAGTTTGGCTATTTGAATAATATAACCCAATGATTTATAAGTTTATGATTCCAATGGCGCAATCCAAATATGTCTTGGCGACTTATAGTCCAAAGCCAGGCCGGGTTAATAAACACGGATAATTTCTCATCATATCTTGGCGACTTATCGCCTTAAAGCCAGGCCGGTTTAATAAACACCGGATAACTTATCATCATTCTTATTCAGCCTGTCTCTGCATACAACAAGTTTAAAGTGTCTGGCGGTTTACACGGACGGGTCATAATGCCCAACATATAACCCAGGTTTATAACCAAGGCTGCACTTAAGAATAATCAATGAAATATATCATAACTGTGACATTGAATCACATCATTGGTTTACCAACTTTTTGTAGTAAGGGTGATAACCCCAATCTTGAGTAATGATAACTCCTTTCATCTGTGCGGTTTATGATAAAACCGTCTGGGTTGTGATAAACACGGTTTAACCATATATAATCTGGCGACTCAGAGTCAAACCAGACCGGACTGATAGTCTCCGGATTATGATTTGATCATGTAATCGACAACTTGTAATTGAAAGTCAAGCTGGGTTAATGAACACCGGTTTACTCCATAATAAGATGGTAACATAAAATCAAACCGGGCAGATAGTCTCCGGATTAGGATTTGACCGTGTTCCGCCAATTTGTAATTAACAGTTTGAACCGGATTAACAATGTCGGTTTAAAAACGCAACAGAAATCTAATAATAGTTATGAAAAATATGGAAGCAAAGGCAATGATAAAACCGTTTGCAAAAAGAGGCTTTACTGAGCCGATCAGATGGTGTTACCATGGTCGGACATGACCAAGCTCCCAATAAGGTGTAGCCATGGTTCAAGTCAGCCAGGTCCCCAACTGAAACCGTGGCATTATGCCGATCAAGTGGCGTGGCAATGGTTGGGTTCACCAAGCCCCAAGTGACTCTATGACCTTAGGCCGATCAAGAGGCGTGACTGGTTCATACTTGACCATGTCCCTGTGATCTGGTGGCTTTCGCCTATCAAAAGGTGTTGCATTAGTTCGGACACGACCAAGCCCCCAAGTGATGCTGTGGCATTTAGCCGATCAAGAGGCGTGACTATGGTTCAGACATGACCAAGCCCCCAAGTGATCAATAATATGATAAGCCAATAAGGCATGATACCCATGTTTGAACCGCGCATCATGGCAGCAGGTCCTCTTTGGCACCTTTTAACTTATTGTAAGAGATAAATCCTTCTTGAACTGGATATTGAGAGCTTCAAAGTTTTGTGGGAGATAGCTTTCCTTGAACCGGATTTTAAACCGAAACCTTCTTTTAAGCCAGAAATTTTCTGACGGCCTTTAAATTTGCACCAATATAACAGTTTAGGGTCCTGCATTAGATAACTTTTGCAAGCCGGAGTAATTGCTTTTTCAAAGAAAGCAATATATAATATAAAAATATATTGGATGGATTTCACCTGATATGTCAGGCCAGTTGATACCCATCGCGGGGTTATACGCCAGCACAGACAAGAGAGTTGGCCGCGGCATTGTGAGCCGGCGCGGACGGGCGAGTCAATCACATACGCGATAAGCCGTGCAGACGGCTAGTCAATCGCAGGCGCGACCGTAGCAAGTTGATGTAGATCGAACTGCACGAGCGGCGACTTGCGCACACCCGTCCAACAGCAAACAATGAAAGATTGTCCTGCATATTTAAAAATATATAGACAAAGTAATTGTTCTTTTTACAAAAACAATATTTGCTAATAAAATATACTTAGATGGATATCACCTGGCATTTTTGTCGGATGAACGCGAATGCTGGCAGTAGATATTGTTGGATGTAACCCGGGCGAAACAGCAGCTGGTGATCCATTGCTCTGTACCCGAAATACGAGCTGGTTGCCCTGGTTCCTCACGTGACAATGTACCAAAGGTGCTTTGTATAATGATGAGGAGCGCTTAGCACTATTTGACCCATCACCGCAGATTCGCTGGCTTGTGAGTAGCAGGAGCTGTGATTCCTTGCCTCGATCTGCTGGAGTCGTTGCTATGCTGGCCTTTGCATAAAACTGCTGGCCTCGCCAGATGTTGCCGCAGCTCCGCTTCTCCTTTTCTGCAACATTCACGGCCACGCATATACGCCGATCATAAAAAATGCTTAAATACTCTGTAATACCACAGAGTTCAAACTTGCAGACTTGTGAATAATTCCAAAGTCTTTTTCTCCGCGGCTGAGGATGTATTTTGACGGCAGCATCAACACCTTCTCTTTTCTTTAGAACAGACAGAGCATGTCTCTTTATAACAATGAAGGAAGGAGGTAAAGCGGCAATGGTGACTCAAGGCGTGGTAGAGGAAGCAGCTGACGGAAGTAGAAGCGGTCATTGCAGGGGCCAGCTCGAAGGCGACGCTGGGTCGAGGGTGAAGACCAGTGGAGATTTGGAGAGACGGATGGTTACGCCGAGTCAACAGGTCAAAGGCTCATTCTGTAGGTGATTTGAAACAGACCACGCAATTTATGGCAGCCGAGGGCGCAGGCCACGGGAGTCGCGGGGCCGCCGGCAGCTCGTCGGCAGCCGCAGAGGCAAAGTGGAGGTGCCCCGACAACGAACGGATCGGTGCCAGCAACGCCTAAAGACGGGCCGGATTTGGGGTCAAACGATGGAATCCGGCGGTGGAGACAGCGACTCAGAGGCGCACTAGCTGTGGTTTAGTGTGACCCGGCAATGGTGGAGACGCAAACTGGCGGAAGTTAACCCATGGAGACTCACGGGCAGGGCCCTGGAGGGTCGACGTGCAGTGGCAGCCCACGGCGTGGCGAAGTGGAGGGACAAGCCGGCGGCGGTTTGAATCAGGGGAGCGAGCCAGTAGCGGCCCCCGAATGACGTTCGACTGGCGGGACGAGGCAGCGGAGATGGAAACCGGCGACCCGTCGCGCCGCTTGTGGAGGTGCTGAAGCGGGCAGCCGGTTAGAAGGGAACCACCTCGGCGGCTTAACGGGACCGCGGACGTAGTGACTCGGAGCAGAGCAAACCGGTAGGTTGTAGGCGCTGCTGAAGCCTGCGGGTTGGAACGGCCAAGGCGATTCAGCGGGCCGCAGCTGGGATGGAAGCGATCCGGCGGCGGCGGCCGGTGGAGGCCGCTTTGACAGCGTAGGCGCGCTGGTGAGGCGCGACCGCGACTGCGGAGGGAGGACAACGAGGATGCCGCAGAACTGGCGCGAAGGTCGCTGGAACCAACCAGCGCGGCGACTTGGTCCGGGCTCGCGGCTGCGGAGATGAGGGCGCGCGGCCGGCGGTTCAAGAGCAGCGCCATCTTCGACCGCCGGTCAGGGCAGGCTTGGAGATGATGAAGACCATGGCAGATAGGCGGCGACGGGTTGCCGGCGATGTGGTCGGCGGCTCAGCAGTGCCCGGCGGATCCAAGGTGGCGAGTGGATCGACGACAGAATCAAGGCCGGCCGCAGACGGCGGCGGAAGTGCTCGGTGGAGGCTCGGGAAACCCACGGCGGCTCGTCAGAACGAATCCGGTCGACGTGGCCGTTGACTCCCAGTCGTGACTGTCCTTGTTTCCGGGTCGAGGCCACCCCCTTCTTCCTCTTTTCTTGTTTTTTTTCTTCTTTCTTTCAGCAGATTCTTTTACGGATTCGCCTTAGGACTTGAAGTAAACAGCTGCGGTTTGATGGATGTATGTACATCTCTGTCTTCGGTTTAATATGGAGGCGAGTCTCAATTGGCAACGGGAACTCCGCGGTTTGACTGCAGCCTGGGCGATTTGCGTGTGCATGTAAAAACATCCCTTGTGTCGGTCACGTATAATAATACAATAGATGACACACCCGTGCAGCCGTCCCAGTCTCGGACTCGGCGTTGCATAGATGATGGAAATCCTACCGATAGTCTCGGCGACTTCTTTGCGGCGGCGGCAAAACATACCGTATCCCTACTTTCTCTTCATTGATTTAAATCCCATGGATTGTAAAATCTGAACTGATAAACTCGAAGTTGATGCCGATCCTTCCGAGCTAAGTCTTTCTTATCCGAATAATTGCAAACTTCTCGATCCTTGGAAGAGATCCTCCAAAACTCAACACCACCGTGCGCAAGCCCCACGGTGGGCGCCAACTGTCGTGGTTTTGTCACGGCAGATGTCCTTAGTGTCAGGACTTAGTCGCGAGGCCAACGCATCTATGTGGTAGCTTGAGAGGGGTTGAGCGGAATCGAGAGACGCAACACAAGACAGGGATTTAGACAGCCGGGCCCCGGAAACATCATACGGTAAAACCCTACATGCTGTTTGAGGCTAGGTCTCATTATCATCACGAGGAGTCGCCGTAAACCGGCTCTCCTCTTTGTGTCTAGCCCTAAGATTGTCTCTTCTTGCTTGTCGCCTGTCCCTCTTTGGGGAGCCCTGCCCTCCTTATATATGTTGGAGGGTGGGTTACATGTGGAGTCCTATTAAGATTAGGACTAGTCTATCTCTAATGCAAACCGGATACAAGTCCTGGTCTTAACTCCTTGTAAGGTAAATATTCCTCATGCCTTTCCTCTTAAACCGCCCACAATAGTTGAACCGCCTTCATGAACCGCCAGACGGGCCACCGGTCTTGTCGCTGCTCCGACCGTCCGCCGGGCCACCAAAGTGAGTTACAACGCCCTGGCGGGTTGTCGATAAATTGCCGTGTCTGGGCGGGTCACCGATGAATATCGCCAAGTGCCGCCGGACCTCAAATAAACCGCCAAGTCCGCCGGTTAACTTCGGCCGGTTTACACCTGGGTATATCCCGACAAGACTCCTCCAGAAGGCCCAACATTGGTTTTACCATTTGCCTCACCACCACTTACATTTCCCTTGGGAGTAATTAACCCAAGGGTCATCTTTATTTCAGCCCCCGGCCAATGCTTGTCTAAGTGTTGGTCCAAACTAGAGCCCTTTGCAGCGCCACCCGGGAAACTTGAGGGCTGGTTTTAGTTGTACGGACTGCTCATCCGGTCGTGGCTCGAGACGAGATACGCGCGGCTACTATCGGGGTGTCGCACGCCGGAGGTCTTGCTGGTCTTGTTTTATTGCTGTCGAATGTCTTGTAGCCGGATTCGAGACTGATCGGGTCTTCCCGGGAGAAGGAATATCCTTCGCTGATCGCGAGAGCTTATCATGGGCGGTTGGGACACCCCGCAGGGTTTGAACTTTCAAAGCCGTGCCTGCGGTTATGTGGCAGATGAGAATTTGTTAATATCCGTTGTAGTAAACTTGAAGTAAACTCTTCTAAAATACACCAACCGTGTGCGTAATCGTGAGTGTCTCTTTTCGGGTTGATCGAGAGGAGAACACGGTTTCGGGTTATGTCGACGTAAGTAGGAGTTCAGGATCACTTCTTGATCATTGCTAGCTTCACGACCGTTCCGCTTGCTCTCTTCTCGCTCTTATTTGCGTTGGTTAGCCACCATATATGCTTAGTCGCTGCTGCAACCTCACCACCTTACCCTCCTTTCCCTTTAAGCTTTGCTAGTCTTGGTACCCATGGTAATGGGATTGCTGAGTCCTCGTGGCTCACAGTTTACTACACCACCAGTTGCAGGTGCAGGTTGTGCGATGATCATGACGCGAGAGCGATGTTTGCTTGTGTTGGAGTTCTTCTTACGCTTCTTATTCGATCAGGGATAGGTTCCGGTCGGCAGCCTGGGCTAGCAGGGTGGATATTGTTTGAGTTTTTGTTTATGTTTCATCGTAGTCGGATGTTGATCTTGTATATGATGTTGATGTATTCTTGTGGCATTTGTACTTATGTATATATCCCCATCTATTGTGTAATGTTGATGTAATGATATCCACACCTTGCAATACAGGCAAGAACCCCTTCTTGGACTGATCCATATTGAACTTCTTCAATATCTTGTCAAGGTACGACTTTGTGAAAGACCAATGAGGCGCCTCGATCTATCTCTATAGATCTTGATGCCTAATATATAAGCAGCTTCTCCAAGGTCCTTCATTGAAAAAACTTGTTCAAGTAGGCCTTTATGCTTTCCAAGAATTCTATATCATTTCCCATCAGCAGTATGTCATCCACATATAATATGAGAAATGCTACAGAGCTCCCACTCACTTTCTTGTAAACACAGGCTTCTCCATAAGTCCTGTAAACCCAAACGCTTTGATCATCTCATCAAATTGAATGTTCCAACTCCGAGATGCTTGCACCAGCCCATAGATTGAGCGTTGGAGCTTGCACACCTTGTTAGCATTCTTAGGATCGACAAAACCTTCTGGCTGCATCATATACAGTTCTTCCTTAAGAAAGCCGTTAAGGAATGCCGTTTTGACGTCCATTTGCCATATCTCATAATCATAGAATGCGGCAATCGCTAACATGATTCGGACGGACTTCAGCTTCACTACTGGTGAGAAAGCCTCATCGTAGTCAACCCCTTGAACTTGTCGATAACCCTTAGCGACAAGTCGAGCCTTATAGATGGTCACATTACCATCCGCGTCATCTTCTTCTTAAAGATCCATTTATTTTATATGGCTAAATCGATCATCGGGCAAGTCACCAAAGTCCATACTTTGTTTTCATACATGGATCCTATCTCGGATTTCATGGCTTCTAGCCATTTGTCGTAATCTGGGCCCGCCATCGCTTCTTCATAGTTCAAGGTTCACCGTTGTCTAACAACATGATTTCCAAGACAGGGTTGCTGTACCACTCAGTGCGGAACGTGTCCTTGTGGACCTCTGAAGTTCAGTAGGAGCTTGATCCAAGTACCTTGATCATCATCATTAACCTCCTCTCTAGTCGGTGCAGGCACCACAGGAACATCTTCCTGAGCTTCACTACTTACCATTTCAAGAGGTACTACTTCATCAAGCTCTACTTTCCTCCCACTTACTTCTTTCGAGAGAAACTCTTTCTCCAGAAAGGACCCGTTCTTGGCAACAAAGATCTTGCCTTCGGATCTGAGGTAGAAGGTATACCCAATGGTTTCCTTAGGGTATCCTATGAAGACGCATTTTTCCGACTTGGGTTCGAGCTTTTCAGGTTGAAGTTTCTTGACATAAGCATCGCATCCCCAAACTTTTAGAAACGACAGCTTAGGTTTCTTCCCAAACCATAATTCATACGGTGTCGTCTCAACGGATTTCGACGGAGCCCTATTTAAAGTGAATGCGGCAGTCTCTAAAGCATAGCCCCAAAATGAGAGCGGTAGATTGGTAAGAGACATCATAGATCGCACCATATCTAATAGGGTTCGATTACGACGTTTGGACACACCATTTCGCTGAGGTGTTTCAGCGGCGTGAGTTGTGAAACGATTCCACATTTCCTAAAGTGTGTGCCAAATTCGTGACTCAAATATTCCCTCCACGATCTGATCGAAGAACTTTATTTTCTTGTCACGTTGATTCTCAACCTCACTCCGAAATTCCTTGAACTTTTCAAAGGTCTCAGACTTGTGCTTCATTAAGTAGACATACCCATATCTACTCAAGTCATCGGTGAGAGTGAGAACATAACGATATCCTCCATGAGCCTCAACGCCATTGGACCGCTTTTACATCAGTATGTATGATTTCCAATAAGTTGGTTGCTCGCCCATTGTTCCGAGAACGGAGTCTTGGTCATTTTGCCCATGAGGCATGGTTCGCATGTGTCAAACGATTCATAATCGAGAGACTCTAAAAGTCCATCAGCATGGAGCTTCTTCATGCGCTTGACACCAATGTGACCAAAGGCGGCAGTGCCACAAGTATGTGGGACTATCGTTATCAACTTTACGCCTTTTGGTATTCACACTATAAATATGTGTAACATCACGTTCGAGATTCATTAAGAATAAACCATTCACCAGCGGGCATGACCATAAAAATATCTCTCATATAAACAGAACAACCATTATTCTCGGATTTAAATGAGTAGCCATCTCGAATTAAACGAGATCCCGATACAATGTTCATGCTCAAAGCTGGCACTAAATAACAATTATTGAGGTTTAAACTAATCCCGTAGGTAAATATAGAGGTAGCGTGCGACGGCGATCACGTCGACCTTGGAACCATTCCCGACGCCAAGATCGTCACCTCGCCCTTCGCCAGATCTCCGCTTATTCCGCAACTCTTGCTTTGAGTTACAAATATGAGCAACCGCTACGGTATCAAATACCCAGAGCTACTACGAGTACCGTAAGGTACACATCAATTACATGTATATCACATATACCTTTAGTGTTGCCGGCCTTCTTGTCCGCTAAGTATTTGGGGCAGTTCCGCTTCAAAGGACCACTTCCCTTGCAATAAAAGCACTCGGTCTCGTGCTTGGGTCCATTCTTTGGCTTTTTCGGCAATCGGCTTATCGGGCGCTGCAACTCCTTGCCGTCCTTCTTGAAGTTCTTCTTACCCTTGTCTTTCTTAAACTTAGTTGTTTTATTCACCATCAACACTTGATGTTCCTTTTTGATCTCCACCTCCACTAATTTCAGCATTGAATATACCTCGGGAATGGTCTTTTCCATCCCCTGCATATTGAAGTTCATCACAAAGCTCTTGTAGCTCGGTGGAAGCGACTGAAGGATCCTGTCAATGACCGCGTCATCCGGGAGATTAACTCCCAGCTGAGTCAAGCGGTTGTGCAACCCAGACATTTTGAGTATGTGCTCACTGACAGAACTATTTTCCTCCATCTTACAACTGAAGAACTTGTCAGAGACTTCATATCTCTCGACCTGGGCATGAGCTTGGAAAACCATTTTCAGCTCTTCGAACATCTCATATGCTCCGTATTGCTCAAAACGCTTTTGGAGCCCCGGTTCTAAGCTGTAAAGCATGCCGCACTGAATGAGGGAGTAATCATCAGCACGAGACTGCCAAGCATTCATAACGTCTTGGTTCTCTGGGATGGGTGCTTCACCTAGCAGTGCTTCTAGGACATAATCTTTCTTGGCAGCTATGAGGATGATCCTCGTGTTCCGGATCCAGTCCGTATAGTTGCTGCCATCATCTTTCTGCTTGGTTTTCTCTAGGAAGCGTTGAAGTTGAGGGCAACATTAGCGTTGGCCATTTGATCTACAAGACATATTGTAAAGATTTTAGACTAAGTTCATGATAATTAAGTTCATCTAATCAAATTATTCAATGAACTCCCACTCAGATAGACATCCTCTAGTCATCTAAGGGAAACATGATCCGAGTCAACTAGGCCGTGTCCGATCATCACGTGAGACGGACTAGTCAATGTCGGTGAACATCTTCATGCTGATCGTATCTTCTATACGACTCATGCTCGACCTTCGGTCTTCCGTGTTCGAGGCCATGTCTGTACATGCTAGGCTCGTCAAGTCAACCTAAGTGTATTGCGTGTGTAAATCTGGCTTACACCCGTTGTATTCGAACGTTAGAATCTATCAAAGCCGATCGTCACGTGGTGCTTCGAAACAACGAACCTTCGCAACAGTGCACAGTTAGGGGGAACACTTTCTTGAAATTGTTGCGAGGGATCATCTTATTTAAGCTACCATCGTTCTAAGAAAATAAGATGTAAAACATGATAAACATCACATGCAATCAAATAGTGACATGATATGGCCAATATCATATTGCTCCTTTGATCTCCATCCTCGGGGCGCCATGATCATCTTCGTCACCGGCATGACACCATGATCTCCATCATCGTGTCTTCATGAAGTTGTCACACCAACGATTACTTCTACTTCTATGGCTAACGTGTTTAGCAATAAAGTAAAGTAATTTACATGGCGTTATTCAATGACACGCATGTCATACAAAAATAAAGACAACTCCTATGGCTCCTGCCGGTTGTCATACTCATCGACATGGAAGTCGTGATTCCTATTACAAGAACATGATCAATCTCATACATCACATATACCATTAATCACATCTTTTCGCCATATCACATCACAAGGCACATGCTGCAAAAACAAGTTAGACGTCCTCTAATTGTTGTTGCATGTTTTTACGTGGCTTCTATAGGTTGTAGGAAATATGCCCTAGAGGCAATAATAAATTAGTTATTATTATATTTCCTTGTTCATGATAATCGTTTATTATCCATGCTATAATTGTATTGATAAGAAACTCAGATACATGTGTGGATACATAGACAACACCATGTCCCGGCAAGCCTCTATTGGCTAGCTCGTTGATCAATAGATGGTTACGGTTTCCTAACCATGGACATTGGATGTCATTGATAACGGGATCACATCATTAGGAGAATGATGTGATGGACAAGACCCAATCCTAAGCCTAGCACAAAGATCGTAGTTCATATGCTAAAGCTTTTCTAATGTCAAGTATCTTTTCCTTAGACCATGAGATTGTGCAACTCCCGGATACCGTAGGAATGCTTTGGGTGTACCAAACGTCACAACGTAACTGGGTGGCTATAAAGGTGCATTACAGGTATCTCCGAAAGTGTCTATTGGGTTGGCACGAATCGAGACTGGGATTTGTCACTCCGTGTAAACGGAGAGGTATCTCTGGGCCCACTCGGTAGGACATCATCATAATGTGCACAATGTGACCAAGGGGTTGATCACGGGATGATGTGTTATGGAACGAGTAAAGAGACTTGCCGGTAACGAGATTGAACAAGGTATCAGGATACCGACGATCGAATCTCGGGCAAGTACAATACCGCTAGACAAAGGGAATTGAATACGGGATTGATTGAGTCCTTGACATCGTGGTTCATCCGATGAGATCATCATGGAACATGTGGGAGCCAACATGGGTATCCAGATCCCGCTGTTGGTTATTGACCGGAGAACGCCTCGATCATGTCTACATGTCTCCGAACCCGTAGGGTCTACACACTTAAGGTTCGATGACGCTAGGGTTATAAAGTAAGTTTATATGTGGTTACCGAATGTTGTTCTGAGTCCCGGATGAGATCCCGGACGTCACGAGGAGTTCCGGAATGGTCCGGAGGTAAAGATTTATATATGGAAAGTTGTTGTTCGGGTTCCGGAAAAGTTCGGGTTTTTTCGTATTGTACCGGAAGCTTCCGAAGGTTTCGGAGGATTCGGAGGGGTCCGGAGGTCCGGAAATTGTTCCACCACGTCCAATACAGTAACATGGGCTGTAGGGGGGTGCCCTAGCCTTAATGGGCCAGGGGCACCAGCCCCCCCAAGGCCCATGCGCATGGGAGGGGGAAACCCTAAGGGGGAGGGCCTCCACTTGACTTGGGAGGCACTCCTCCCCCTCTTGGCCGCCCCCCAAGTCCCATCTAGGGCTGGCCGCACCCCTTGGGGTGGGAAACCCTAAAGGGGGCGCAGCCCCCCTTTCCCCCTATATATACTTGAGGTTTTGGGCTGCCCAACACACATGAGTTCTCTCCCTCTTGGTGCAGCCCTGCCTCTCCTCCTCCTCCTCTCCCGTGATGCTTGGCGAAGCCCTGCGGGATTGCCACGCTCCTCCATGACCACCATGCCGTTGTGCTGCTGCTGGATGGAGTCTTCCTCAACCTCTCCCTCTCTCCTTGCTGGATCAAGGCGTGGGAGACGCCACCGGGCTGTACGTGTGTTGAACGCGGAGGTGCCGTCTGCTCGCACTAGGATCTCCGGTGATTTGAATCACGACGAGTACGACTCCATCAACCCCGTTCACATGAACGCTTCCGCTTAGCGATCTACAAGGGTATGTAGATGCACTCTCCTTCCTCGTTGCTAGTTTCTCCATAGATAGATCTTGGTGACACGAGGAAAATTTTGAATTTCTGCCACGTTCCCCAACATAGGTTTCTAGCAAGAACGTTTCTTACCTACGTAAAACAACGTGATATGCCAATTTCTATTTACCCTTCATAAGGACCCTTTTCATCGAATCCGCTCCAACTAAAGTGGGAGAGACAGACACCCGCTAACCACCTTATGCAACTAGTGCATGTCAGTCGGTGGAACCTGTCTCACGTAAGCGTACGTGTAAGGTCGGTCCAGGCCGCTTCATCCCACGATGCCGCCGAAGCAAGATAAGACTACTAGTGGCAAGAAAATTGACAACATCGACGCCCACAACTGCTTTGTGTTCTACTCGTGCATAGTAACTACGCATAGACCTAGCTCATGATGCCTTTGTTGGGGAATGTAGCAGAATTTTAAAATTTTCTACGCATCACCAAGATCTATCTATGTGAAAGCACAAGTGCTCCCTAGGTGGTTTTGGTAATTAATGTCAACATATCTCTTGTTGGACTAACACTTTTATCTAGTATGTTTCAGATAAGTTCAACAATGGAGTGGCATGGACTAAAGGATGTGGGAACTCCGTCAAGATGCTAAGGACAAGGGATTGGCTCCAGCTTCAAGCTCAAGACTCTTCATTTTCTATTTTAGTGATCCAAGATCACATTGAGTCTATAGGAAAAGCCAATACTATCAAGGAGGGATGAGGTGTTGCTTAATGAGCCTCTTGCTTCATGTGCTTAGTGATATGCTCCAAAACCCTCAACTACTTTCCCACTTCCACGTAAATGTCCTAAACCCAAAAGTCAAACTCGCCCCACTGATTCTTTCTATCCGCACCACCGAGTTTTGATGTCTTAGCCACTGCCACAAACCCTAGGCAAATCGGTCTCACTGATAGGGATCTCGGTCTTACCGAGATGGGATTGTAATCTCTCTGTATGTCCATTACCAAAATTGGTCTCACCGAGTTTGAGAATCGGTACTACCGAGATTACAATGCAAACTTTCTGGTTGACTCATTACCAAAATCGGTCCCACCGAGTTTGAGTAATCGGTCCAACCGAGTTTGCCTGACCAACTCTCTGGTTAGCTAATTACCAAAATCGGTCTCACCGAGTTTGTGTAATCGGTCTCACCGAGATTATGTTATGCCCTAACCCTAACCATATCGGTCCTACCGAGTTACATTTCGGTCCCACCGAAAACCCTAACGGTCACTAGGTTTACTAAAATCGGTCTGACCGAGTTTGTTGATTCGGTCCCACCGAGATTGGTAAATTGTGTGTAACGGTTAGATTTTGTGTGGAGGCTATATACCCCTCCACCTCCTCTTCATTCGTGGAGAGAGCCATCGACTGAACCTACACTTCCAAGATCCTATTTATGAGAGAGAACTACCTACTCATGTGTTGAGACCAAGATATTCCATTCCTACCATATGAATCTTGATCTCTAGCCTTCCCCAAGTTGCTTTCCACTCAAATCTTCTTTCCACCAGATCCAAATCCTATGAGAGAGAGTTGAGTGTTGGGGAGACTATCATTTGAAGCACAAGAGCAAGGAGTTCATCATCAACACACCATTTGTTACTTCTTGGAGAGTGGTGTCTCCTAGATTGGCTAGGTGTCACTTGGGAGCCTCCGACAAGATTGTGGAGTTGAACCAAGGAGTTTGTAAGGGCAAGGAGATCGCCTACTTCGTGAAGATCTACCGCTAGTGAGGCAAGTCCTTCGTGGGCGACGGCCATGGTGGGATAGACAAGGTTGCTACTTCGTGGACCCTTCGTGGGTGGAGCCCTCCGTGGACTCACGCAATCGTTACCCTTCGTGGGTTGAAGTCTCCATCAACGTGGATGTACGATAGCACCACCTATCGGAACCACGACAAAAACATCCGTGTCTCCAATTGCGTTTGAATCCTCCAAACCCTTCCATTTACATTCTTGCAAGTTGCATGCTTTATTTTCCGCTGCCTATATACTCATTGCATGCTTACTTGTTATGTATTGAGAATGTTAAACTTGTGCCTAAACTCCATTTAAACCAAAAGAAGTTAAAACTGCAACTTGGTACTTAGTGTCTAATCCCCCCTCTAGACACCTCTTCTCAAGATCCCACAAGTGGTATCGAGCTTTGGTCTCCATTGCCTTGGTTTAATCACCATTGGAGGAAGATGGATGAGTCTACTTTGGGGAGTCTTAGACATAGAGTGCCTATTCTTGATGGAGAGTATTTTCATGAGTGGAAAAATGAGATGCTTGTAATTTTCAATCAATATCATTTGAACAAGTACATTGCTAGCCCTTGTGCACCTCATGTTGATCCTATGCATCCTACCCTTGATGAATCTATTGACATGACTAGAAATCTTAGAACTGTTAATCTTATCACTAGAGGCTTGCCTAGAAACTTGATTAGAATCTTAGCTACCCTTGAGTGTGCCTACACTATATGGAAATTTCTTGAGGAACGCTTTCCAAATTATTCCTTGAAAAATCTAGATGAAATTCTCCATAAGTCTATTGCCTTGAGTAACATGAACACTAGTGATCCGATGTTTGGTGATCGTCTATTTGAGCTTACAGACCTTATGCGTGCCAAAGGAAATGTTGGTATTATTAGTGATATTATTTCGAAGCTATAAGAATTCATAAGCAAGATCATTGTCAAACTCACTCTAACGAATTACCCTCTCTAGGATTTGATCCACCACATGACGATGTTGAACATGGATACTATGATGAGGATGATGATAGTGACTTCGATCTTGATGATGCAATGAGACACTTTGGTCTTATGGCAAATCTTCGGGGATATATGTCAGGAGGAAAGGAATGGGTTCTTGATAGTGGATGTACCGATCACATGACCGGAGATAAAGACATGTTTCGTGAGCTTGCTGATAATGATAGTCCTCGAAAGTATGTCACTTTCGGTGACAACTCAAAGGGTAAGGTGGTTGGTCTCGGTAAGGTGGCCATCTCACATGATAGCTCCATTCAGAATGTCATGCTCGTTGAATCTCTTGGCTACAACTTACTTTCAGTATCTAGACTTGCTGATTTCGGTTTCAATGTCCTATTTACTGAAATTGATTGCCAAGTGTTTCGTCGAGACAATCATAAAATGGTCTTTACCGGTATACGTAGAGGTGATCTATACATTGTTGATTTCACTAAAAAGGCTCAACCTAAAACTTGCTTCATTGCTAAATCCTCAAAAGGTTGGTTATGGCATAGACGACTAGGTCATGTTGGTATGCGAAACCTTGACAAGCTTATTAAAGGGAATCATATCCTTGGTGTCAACAATGTCATATTTGATAAGGATAGACTGTGCAGTGCTTGTCAAGTAGTCAAACAGGTTGGAGGAAGGCATCCGTGAAGAACATTATGACCACAAGGAGGCCACTCGAGCTACTTCACATGGATCTCTTTGGTCCCAACTCTTACAAGAGTCTCGGTGGAAATTCCTTTGGTCTAGTTATAGTTGATGATTTTCAAGATTTACGTGGGTGTTCTTTCTCGATGATAAATCGCAGGTCCAAAAGATCTTCAAAACTTCGCTAGAAAGGCCCAAAACCAATTTGAAGTGAAGATCAAAAGGTTCAGAGCGACAACGGAACGAGTTCAAGAATGCAAATGTGGACACCTTTCTTGACGAAGAAGGATTTCACACGAGTTCTCGGCTATGTACACACCCCAACAAAATGGAGTTGTTGAGAGGAAGAACCGGACGCTCATCGAAATGGCGAGAACGATGCGAACGATGCTTGATGAGTACAAGACACCAAACACTTTTGGGCGAAGCGGTTGAGACAGCTTGTCATGCAACAAATCGCTTGTACCTTCACAAGCTACTCGGCAAGATAGCATACAAGCTCCTCACCGGTAGCAAACCCCAAGTTGGATACTTTCGAGTATTCGGCTCAAAGTGCTACATTCTTGATAAGCATCGTCGTTCTAAATTTGCTCCTAAGTCTCATGAAGGTTTCCTACTAGGTTATGGCTCAAACTCTCACACTTACCGTGTCTACAACAATTTCACCCGAAAGGTTGAAGAGACGGTAGATGTGAAGTTTGATGAATCTAACAGCTCGCAAGTAGAGCAATTGCCAATTGATGTAGGAGACAAAGACCCTTCGGAAGCAATCCAAGACTTGTCTATTGGCAAGGTCCATCCAACGGAGGTGAAGGAGAGTACCTCGTCCGTCCAAGTGGAAGCTTCTACTTCACGACAAGGTGAACCAAGAGTTGATACGGAAGCATCCACAAGTGGGACACACCAAGATGAAGAAAACGAGGAAGAACATCACGAACGTCAACAACCCCCTTCTCCACCTCGACAAGAGAACGACAACGCCAACAATGAAGAAGGCCAAGAAGAAGAACAAGATGAATAAGATGTTCAACAAAGACCCAAGCAAAAGCTATCACGAGTTCGAGCAAGAATTGCTAAAGATCATCCCGCCGAGCAAATCTACAATGACATTCAAACTGGGAGAATCACTCGCTCTAAAACTCATTTAGCTAACTTTTGTGAAAACTATTCTTTCATCTCTAGCATTGAACCTATGAAGGTTGAAGAAGCATTGGAAGATCCGGATTGGATAAATGCTATGCATGAAGAGCTACACAATTTTGAGAGGAACCAAGTTTGGACATTGGTTGAGAAGCCCGACAACAACCACAACATCATCGGTACCAAATGGGTGTTTCGCAACAAGCAAGATGAAGATGGACAAGTAGTTCGCAACAAAGCACGCCGTCTCGCCCAAGGCTACACACAAGTCGAAGGTATGGACTATGGTGAGACTTATGCTCCGTTGCTAGACTTGAGTCCATTCGCATCTTACTTGCCTATGCTAATCATCATGATATCACCTTGTACCAAGTGGACATTAAAAGTGCTTTTCTAAATGGTGAAATAGAGGAGGAAGTTTATGTCAAACAACCTCCCAGCTTTGTCAATCCTAAGAAACCAAATCATGTTTACAAACTTCACAAAGCTCTTTATGGTCTTAAACAAGCTCCAAGAGCTTGGTATAAATACTTGACCAAGTTCCTTATTGAAAAAGGCTTTGAAATTGGGAAAATTGATTCCACACTTTTTACTAAAAGGGTTAATGGAGAATTATTTGTATGCCAAATTTATGTTGATGATATCATATTTGGATCAACTAACCCTCATTTTAGTGAAAAGTTTGGAAAGCTAATGTCGGAGAAGTTTGAGATGTCAATGATGAGTGAACTCAGATTCTTTCTTGGGTTGCAAATCAAGCAAACTAAGGAAGGTACCTTTGTCTCTCAAACGAAGTACACTAAGGACTTATTCAAGAAGTTCAATATGCAAGAATGCAAAGGTATGTCTACACCCATGCCTACTAGTGGACATCTTGACTTAACCAAAGATGATGAACGGTTGATCAAAAGGTTTATCGCTCTATGATTGGTTCATTGTTATATCTATGTGCTTCACGTCCCGATATTATGCTAAGCATGTGCATGTGTGTACGATATCAAGCTGCTCCTAAAGAATGTCATCTTAAGGACGTGAAAAGGATAGTGAGATACTTAATCCATACACCAAATTTTGGCATTTGGTATCCTAAGAGGGCCTCTTTGATCTTGTTGGCTACTCCGGCTCGGACCATGCCGGAGACAAGGTTGATAGAAAGTCCACTTGGTACTTGTCAATTTCTTGGTAGATCTCTTGTGTCTTGGTCCTCCAAGAAACAAAACTCGTATCCTTATCTCTCGCCGAAGCGGAGTACATTGCCGCTGGTTCATGTTGTGCTCAATTACTTTGGATGACCCAAACTCTTAAAGATTATGGGATATATGTGAAACATGTTCCATTGCTTTGTGACAATGAAAGTGCTATCAAAATTGGTCATAATCCTGTGCAACATTCTCGAACTAAGCATATTGAAGTTCGTCATCATTTCATTCGAGATCATGTTGCTAAGGGTGACATTGATCTTAAGCATGTTCGCACCGAAAAGCAATTAGCGGATATATTCACTAAACCCTTGATGAGAAAGTGTTTTGCAGGTTAAGAGGAGAATTGAACATCATTGATGCTTTAAACTTGGAGTAGAAACTCCATTGGATACATGCAAGACATGAGCTTATGCCTAATCCTTAATATTTCTCTTATGATGAATATATTATATCTTGGATATATTTGTATCTTGTATGTTATCTAACCCATGTAGGTACTTGGTTGAATCAAATTCCATGAGGTTGTAACCTACTCATATCTTGAGCAATCTCTACATCACCAAGTCTCTACACAAGGTGGTTGAAGCCAAGGAAGCACAAAACCATTTAAACATATCCTTTGACAAATTCTATGTTGAGCTTCATGATTGTCATTGTTGGATACACAAGTGCTCTTCCTTGCATGAACTAACCCATGTAGGTAGATGGACTCAAATTCCAAGTGGTGCTCCAAATTCTTGATGAGCTACATCAACCTTGAGCAACCCACACAAGTTCAACCACATGGATGACACCACCAACCAAGGTATGTTATTCCATCTTAGAGAAGCTTTACTCCAAGTCATGAGTTAAAGCAACTCGACAAGATGTGAATACATCAAGATGTTTAAACGAAAATGGCAACCCCATTTTGAGCTTAAGCGATGAGTATGACCTATGATCAAGTGATCTCACTTGACTCCTAAGTCAATATACTCTAACATAGGTGACTTTGTCGCCGACCATCTCTAGATGAAGTTCTCTTGTGTTCTTTTCTGAGTTTTTGCATTTGTCTCATGCATATGTGTTTTCCCTTTCAAAAAAACTTCATCTAGATTTCTTTCTGTTTGCTCTGCATTTTCTGCATTCCAATTCATTGCATATCATTAAGTTAATTCCTTGCAAATCTTTGTGAGATTTTACTAAGACTAGTGAGCTGAGGTGACAAGTGTTTTCTCTGTGATGAACTCGGTTACACCGATTTTTTATTTCGGTCCAACCGAAAACTTTGTACCACCGAAGCATACCACTCGGTGCCACAGATTTCACAACAGGAAAATCAGTTTGCCACTTATTCTGTGTTTCTTCCGATCCAGCTCCACTCAATGAATCTTGTCCTCTACAAGCATCACATTTTATCATTGCTTTATGTTGTGACTCAAGGATCAAATCCATTCACGACAAATTCCAGAGGGGAGAGAGATCACATCTTTATCAAACCCTTCTTGGAAATTGATGTCAAAGGGGAGAGAGAGATCACATCAAAGCTTATCACTTAAAGAGATCACATCAGAGAAGGAGAGAGAGATCCTTCAGAGAGAGAGAGAGAGATCTCCAGGGGGAGAGAATACTAGTAGAGAGTATTTCTCAAGGATCCCAGATGCTTGATGTTCAAGAGGAGAGATGCCACATGTCTTTTTGGGGGAAAGACATGTTCATATGTGCTTATTTGCTTTAAGCTCTGTTCTTTTATATCTTTCAGCTCTGATTTTCTGTTCCCTATCTTCTCCCAATATCCCATGCTAGATTCAGGGGGAGCAAGACACCTAAGGGAAGGAAATCATTTGAATTCATTGCATATCTTTATTCTTGGGGACATGTCTAATCCAATGTGGTACTCAGTACTCACTTTCTACATGTCATCCCAGTCTTGGTATTCTTGTGGTTTCTTTTGTTTGCTCTGGCTAGTAGATGTACCTGTATTATCTAACCTTGTTTGTGCAGGTTCATTCCATCCTAAGCCAACTCAAGACTACAAGGTAAGTATATGCATCACAATCATGTGTATGAGGAATTCTTGCTGATGTACATACTGTTTGCAAGAAGGACTCATGAGCATGAAGGTATTTTCCTTAATAATCTTTTTGTCGATGCATATGGCCAAGATACATGTAACACATTGCCTACTCTATCATTGTTATGCTCTCATATGCTTCCATATTCCATATTCACATGATTGCATACATGTAGGGGGAGCCTATGCCTGTTACATGTCTTTCCAAAGCTTTACTTGCTGTTATTTATATCTTTATCTAAAGCTTTGATGTATGTTGTCATCAATTACCAAAAAGGGGGAGATTGAAAGCACAAGTGCTCCCTAGGTGGTTTTGGTAATTAATGTCAACATATCTCTTGTTGGACTAACACTTTTATCTAGTATGTTTCAGATAAGTTCAACAATGGAGTGGCATGGACTAAAGGATGTGGGAACTCCATCAAGATGCTAAGGACAAGGGATTGGCTCCAGCTTCAAGCTCAAGACTCTTCATTTTCTATTTTAGTGATCCAAGATCACATTGAGTCTATAGGAAAAGCCAATACTATCAAGGAGGGATGAGGTGTTGCTTAATGAGCCTCTTGCTTCATGTGCTTAGTGATATGCTCCAAAACCCTCAACTACTTTCCCACTTCCACAGAAATGTCCTAAACCCAAAAGTCAAACTCGGCCCCACTGATTCTTTCTATCCGGCGCCACCGAGTTTTGATGTCTTAGCCACTGCCACAAAGCCTAGGCAAATCGGTCTCACCGATAGGGATCTCGGTCTTACCGAGATGGGATTGTAATCTCTCTGTGTATGTCCATTACCAAAATCGGTCTCACCGAGTTTGAGAATCGGTACTACCGAGATTACAATGCAAACTTTCTGGTTGACTCATTACCAAAATCGGTCCCACCGAGTTTGAGTAATCAGTCCAACCGAGTTTGCTGACCAACTCTCTGGTTAGCTAATTACCAAAATCGGTCTCACCGAGTTTGTGTGTCGGTCTCACCGAGATTATGTTATGCCCTAACCCTAACCATATCGGTCCTACCGAGTTGCATTTGGTCCCACCGAAAACCCTAACGGTCACTAGGTTTACTAAAATCGGTCTGACCGAGTTTGTTGATTCGGTCCCACCGAGATTGGTAAATTGTGTGTAACGGTTAGATTTTGTGTGGAGGCTATATATACCCCTCCACCTCCTCTTCATTCGTGGAGAGAGCCATCAGACTGAACCTACACTTCCAGCATCCTATTTCTGAGAGAGAACTACCTACTCATGTGTTGAGACCAAGATATTCCATTCCTACCATATGAATCTTGATCTCTAGCCTTCCCCAAGTTGCTTTCCACTCAAATCTTCTTTCCACCAGATCCAAATCCTATGAGAGAGAGTTGAGTGTTGGGGAGACTATCATTTGAAGCACAAGAGCAAGGAGTTCATCATCAACACACCATTTGTTACTTCTTGGAGAGTGGTGTCTCCTAGATTGGCTAGGTGTCACTTGGGAGCCTCCGACAAGATTGTGGAGTTGAACCAAGGAGTTTGTAAGGGCAAGGAGATCGCCTACTTCGTGAAGATCTACCGCTAGTGAGGCAAGTCCTTCGTGGGCGACGGCCATGGTGGGATAGACAAGGTTGCTACTTCATGGACCCTTCGTGGGTGGAGCCCTCCGTGGACTCGAGCAACCGTTACCCTTCGTGGGTTGAAGTCTCCATCAACGTGGATGTACGATAGCACCACCTATCGGAACCACGACAAAAACATCCGTGTCTCCAATTGCGTTTGAATCCTCCAAACCCTTCCATTTACATTCTTGCAAGTTGCATTCTTTATTTTCCGCTGCCTATATACTCATTGCATGCTTACTTGTTATGTATTGAGAATGTTAAACTTGTGCCTAAACTCCATTTAAACCAAAAGAAGTTAAAACTTCAACTTTGGTACTTAGTGTCTAATCCCCCCTCTAGACACCTCTTCTCAAGATCCCACACTATGGAGTTAACTAGCAACGAGGGAAAAAGAGTGCATCTACATACCCTTGTAGATCGCGGCGTAAGCGTTCAAGAGAACGGGGTTGATGGAGTCGTACTTGTCGTGATCCAGATCACCGATGACCGAGCGCCGAGCAGACGGCACCTCCGCGTTCAACACACGACGGTTGGGAAGACGTCCCCTCCTTCTTGATCCAGCAAGGGAAAGGAGAGGTTGATGGAGATCCAGCAGACGACGGCATGGTGGTGGAAGCAGCGGCGATCTCGGCAGGGCTTCGCCAAGCACTACGAGAGGAGAGGTGTCACGGGAGGGAGAGGGAGGCGCCAGGCTAGGGTGCGGCTGCTCCTCCTCCCCCACTATATATAGGGCCCATGGGGGCGCCGGCCCTAGGAGATCCCATCTCCAAGGGGCGGCGGCCAAGGGGTGGCTTGCCCTCAAGCCAAGTGGGCGCCCCCCCATCCCTAGGGTTTCCAACCCTAGGCTAGGGAGGCCCAAGGCGCACCAGCCCCGAGGCTGGTTCCCATCCCGATTCAGACCATGGGGCCCTCCGGGATAGGTGGCCCCACCCGATGGACCCCCGGGACCCTTCCAGTGGTCCCGGTACAATACCGGTGACCCCCGAAACTTTCCCGTTGGCCGAAAACGGACTTCCTATATATAATTCTTCACCTCCGGACCATTCCGGAACTCCTCGTGACGTCCGGGATCTCATCCCGGACTCCGAACAACTTTCGGGTTACCGCATACTAATATCTCTACAACCCTAGCGTCACCGAACCTTAAGTGTGTAGACCCTATGGGTTCGGAGACATGCGAACATGACCGAGGCGACTCTCCGGTCAATAACCAACAGCGGGATCTGGATACCCATGTTGGCTCCCACATGCTCCTCGATGATCTCATCGGATGAACCACGATGTCGAGGATTCAATCAATCCGTATACAATTCCCTTTGTCAATCGATGCGTTACTTGCCCGAGATTCGATCGTCGGTATCCCAATACCTCGTTCAATCTCGTTACCGGCAAGTCACTTTACTCGTATCCGTAATGCATGATCCGTGACCAGACACTTGGTCACATTGAGCTCATTATGATGATGCATTACCGAGTGGGCCCAAAGATACCTCTCCGTCATACGGAGTGACAAATCCCAGTCTCGATTCGTGCCAACCCAACAGACACTTTCAGAGATACCCGTAGTGCACCTTTATAGTCACCCAGTTACGTTGTGACGTTTGGCACACCCAAAGCACTCCTACGGTATCCGGGAGTTGCACAATCTCATGGTCTAAGGAAATGATACTTGACATTTGGAAAAGCTCTAGCAAACGAACTACACGATCTTGTGCTATGCTTAGGATTGGGTCTTGTCCATCACATCATTCTCCTAATGATGTGATCCGTTATCAATGACATCCAATGTCCATAGTCAGGAAACCATGACCATTTGTTGATCAATGAGCTAGTCAACTAGAGGCTCACTAGGGACATGTTGTGGTCTATGTATTCACACATGTATTACGATTTCCGGATAACACAATTATAGCATGAATAATAGACAATTATCATGCACAAAGAAATATAATAATAACCATTTTATTATTGCCTCTAGGGCATATTTCCAACAAAACATAGAATAAAGAGAGAGGGCACTACTATCCTCTATACACATTTGTGCTTCAACATAGCACCATGTTTTTCATATAGAGAATTTTTCACGTATATCATTCTCATACTAGTGGGGATCTTTACACCATAGAACTTGGCTTGTATATTCGATGATGAGCTTTCTCAAATGATTGAGGTCTTCATGAGCAAACAAGTTCCCATTTTAGTTCATATAGAGAGCTTTACATTCATAGCTCTTATGCATTTGTTGCATAGCAATTCCTACTCCTCGCACTAATATCGATTGTATGGCTTCTCCGTTGCCTAACAATCAACTGCTTTAGTGTGAGACTTTCTTAGTTTTACACTTCTTATAAATCTGCATCATCATTCTTTTGCCATCCAAAGTGCTAAAGGGTCTCAGCTCATGCTCAAGTATTGTGTTGGGGTTTAACAACTGGTTCGAGGTGAGCGTAGCTTCTGTGCTTGGCCATGCGACTGGGTCAGTTCTTGATTTGATTTGATTTGATTTACACAAGGGACTTAGCATATTCTGCTTTCCATGATACACCTGACTAATTAAGTACATAAACTCTTTCTTTAGCATGTTTATTCTCGAAAGACAATGATTGTTTATTTGCATGTTCATGTATTATTGTTTTAATGCAAACTTGATAGACTATTGCCACGAATCACTTTTATCTTAAGTTCATACCACATTACATCACCCTATCGTAGGAAGTTGTATTTGTTTCTTTCGAGAGAGAAAGGAAAGTTGTATCTGCATGATCGTAGGAAGGTCACCGTGATCGAAGGAAATGGCCGTCTCCTAAACTAAGCCTCTATGTCGGATCCGCCCCGACCCTGTTGCCTCGTTGAGGTTCCGTGAAAGACGAGCGTGCCCGTCTGCTGTGGTGTCCTTAATTAGTGATTTCGGTGAAACTTGGGAGGCTTGGGGGTTGTTTGACGATTGCCCTCACCCACCCTTCCAAAAATTGGACTTTGGCCCAGCATTGGTGGTCATTTGGGTGGGAACCAAATAATTGGCACGTCCACACTTGTACAGCACCACTAGTTTCATTCCCAGCCAATTTTTTGGCAAGGTATGGGCAGCAGAATCCTACGCCAATTATTTGAACTAGTCATCAACCCGTGCATCAGCACGGGCTAGTATTCATTACAAATTTACAACATATAACTTAGTTTTGACTTATTCCATCAATATGTTGAATGATGTTATGGCACTGATTTAAGAATTACATACTAATGGGTCGTGCGTAATTAAGTTCAAGTCACAAATATAAGTCTCCGTGGGACATACTAACAATGAAATAATTGTATTATATAAGTCTAAACATATTGTTCAGTTTCTTGTTTTGTTTTCTCCCAAGGAGGGTATTGTGGCCACTATACTTGTGCTAAGCAAACCCACCTCATATGACCAATCATTTTAGTTGGGAAATATGATCCGCTTTACCGGGAATCTAAAAAATCCAAAGAAGTTAAATTAATCTTTTTTTGCATGTGTTTATTAATCATTATTATGACCAATGTTTGGAAGATATGATTTATTAGCTTAAGACATCTCAGTTCCAAAACATACTTTATACAATATTATGCACTTCACAAATACATAGCATCTAGATGCAAGAATATGTTGATGGTGTAGAAATTTGTGCAAGTACACCGTGGCATGTCCTCAAAGGTTGATATCACATCCAAAGAATGAAAGCAGAAACAAAATATGTTCATATGAGATTATAATTTTTAAACAATTATGACTACACTAACAAATCAGCGGAGTACAATGTTGATGTATTTGAAGAAATATAAACAAAATATGTTACTTTGATGTAAAGTGGGGATTATTGTTTTTTTATCTGCCACACATATATGGGTCTGTGTATCACATATTTCTGATGGATGACAGGCTTACTTTTATGACCTCAAGTTAGTATATTGGTATGGAGATTTCAGCATACAATCGTTTCTAATATTTATTTATCCTAATTAAGACAAAATTAGATGCATATGTGCAGTTATCACAACTCAGTGCCTGTAGCCAAGGCAGTTGGAAAATACAGAAATATAGAAAGAAAGGAACATACATTTTAATATGAGTGGGGAACAATCTAACGTCTATAGGCAGAGACGACAAAGGATGACTCCTCGACTACTGGATTCACCTCTAGTGTAGCCAATGTGTTAAAAATAAAGCAGTTTTAAAAAGGGTTACAAAGTAGCGGAACAATTTATACGTTCACGTGTCTTAGGAGCTTGTAGTGACATCAGAGATCATACCTTAGCGGGCATGCTCATGCATTCATTATATTCATGTCTACCCATGCATTCATCAAATCAGAATTAGTTCCAGCTTTTATGAGATTAATCATGTGTCGGCTGCTGGCGCGCAAGTGGACGTACATATGTAGTTCTAAACCCTGCATACACGCCTTGGCTATGGGTGCCGTGGCTGCCGTCAGCCCGCGACTTCTTCAGCAGTACGAAATTTAAAGACAGATCGGATGAGAGACAACGAAAAGCAAATCGAGATGCGAAAAGGTAGTGCTCGATTGAATTGTACCTGTGAGCGAGAGAGAAAAGCAGAAGTTTGGTCACCAGATGAGGCTGAAGGCATGATGGTGGCTCCGTCCATGGGAGAAGGTCTTCAAAAAATACAGGAGCTTGGGCATGTATTCATTCGAGAAGATCTTCACAAAATACAGGAGCTTGGGTATGTACGTGAGCATGAAGGGTTGCGTACGTGATGGTAATTTTATTCTTTTTTTTACCTAGTGAATTTCTGTTTTAGTACTAAACGTAAGCCTCTAGGACTCTCAAGCAGGACAGGATCTCCAGGAACGCTTATTAAATTTGAGCCTTCCAATCGGTTAGTTTTATAGCGTGGAGATTTTCTTGTGCCGCATGTGCTAGGGATTAATGTAGTAGGGTCAGGTTTCCGTGTAGTTTACCAGCAAAAAAAAGGTTTACGTGCAGCTTGAATCTGTTTGGGTGTTTTATTTTCCTACAACAGTAACGTTAATCGTAGGGCTAAGATAGATCAATTATATAGACCAGACGGTTAAGATATTTTTAATGATGTGAATTAACGTGGAAGCTCGTATAATGCATCCAATTAGTAAATATAAGATATAAGATATAAGATTATTTGTCGAGGCTAGGCCAGCGCTGGAGCAAACCAAACACAAACAACCCCTTGGTGACCGATGCTCACATCACATTATCTGTCTCCGGAGCGACGCCGTTCCGAAAGGTATCCATAATAGGCCATACGCTCGGCACCGCTAGTTTGTTGCGGGCATCTGGCCACGCCTGATTCGATACCGGCCGCCCGACGGCCCGACCGTGCAGGCATCCACGATGCTCCTCGGAAGCACGTCTGCGGCCAGCGCGATGGATCCATGACTCAGATGCTATCAGGTGCATTCGGATGCAACATTTTGCTCTACAGTGTTCCATACTACTCTGAAACCATGCATATTCCTTCAGGCTCTGAAACCTGCATAAGAAACCATGCATCGATCGCTGTTTGACCCTTTCCGGAGGACAGGGAAGAAGACAGGATTGATCGATATGCATGGTGCTAGCTACTCCTCTGTCTCATAATATAAGAACGTTTTTGACACTACACTAGTGTAAAAAACACTCTTATACTCCCTCCGTCCCGAGAAACATGTCGTGGGCACAGTTCATGGGTGATTTTGCAAAAAAGCCCTCTTAGTTTTAAAATGGTCTGAAAGAAGCCCCTCCGCCCCCTGTCTTCTTCCTCCGTCGTCGATAGGGCCGGCGCCGCCTAGCTGCCGCCGTCGTCGTCCTCGCCGCCCATCAGGAAGTGCTCCGCCGCCGTCGCCAAGTACCTGCTCCGCCGCCGCCGTCGCCAAGTACCTGCTCCGCCGCCTCCCCCGCTCAGACCTGCATCACCGCGATCCCCTCCTGCCTCGATTACCTGCGGGCGTCCTCGGGACCTCCGGACACGTCCTCCTCGAGCTCGCGGGCGTCCACCTCGAGCTCCAGCGCATCCTCCTCAAACTCCAGCCCATCCTCCTCGAGCTCCAGCGTGTGTGCCGCAATTCCTCCCGGCTGCTATCCCTCACAGGCGTCGCTGAAATTGCCTCCACGATCCGGTGGACCAGGAGCTCGCGCGCTGCCTCCTCGATCTCCCGCGCGTCCTCCTCAATCTCCCGTGCGAGCCCGTGCAACTCCTTCTCCTCTGCCCGCGCGCCCGTGCGGCTGCTTCTCCCCTACCACGGTGGAGCTCCTCTGCCCGTACAGCTTCTGCTCGTCTACTAGTACGGCCGCTGCTCGTCTGCCGGTGCTGCCGCCAGAGCTCCTGCTCGTCAGGAGGAAGAAGGTACCGTAAGGAGTTGCTCCTCTGCTCCCTGTGCTGAATATGATCAGTGTACTGTAAGGAGTTGCTGCTCTGCTCCTGTTCGTCAGGAAGAACAATGTTAACTGAATATGATTAGTGTTAACTGAAAAAAATCAGTAGATATCAGCAGAGCAATTATGATCTGAACAAACACTGTCAAGTGTAAACTGTACTCCAGGGAAAGGTATGGAGTGGATGTGGAGTGTAAACTGTCAAGTGTCAATTATGATCAGAGTATAATTCAGTCAGTCAATGGAGTGTAAAGATTCAAGTGTCAATTATGATCAGAGTATAATTCAGCCAGTCAAGTGTCAATTATGATCAGAGTATAATTCAGTCAGTCAATGGGAATTTATAAAGCTCTTTATCTTCATCTTGCTCTGTTATGGGGACATGGCAGACCAAAACCTCACAGTTTTTAGGATTCATTAGTCTCCAAACCTGAACAATAGAAAGCAACTTGGTGTTAGGATCGACAACCACCACTACCAAAATTCCTATTCGGCCTAGTTGTAGTTGTAGATCCAAACCAAACAGACTACTCGGCGCCATGACGCAAACATGTGCCTAACAGAAGATGGGAATTGATGATAGTCAACATCTTTGGTAAACCAGGCATTAGATAATCAACTTCAAGAATTGTGTATTTTGCATGCTCCCTTCCACACACCGGACTAACCATAACCAGATTTCTATCTAGAGATCAGACGATCATATATTTTGTCTTATTTAAAGCTATATAAGAGAACCTTCTTTTTAGAAAGAGTTGATAAGAGAACCTTCTTTTGCCTGCAATTTCCTATCACGCCCAATATGCGACCCTATCCAAAAGGAACTCGAAGGTCCCACCAAGGATAGACCCGCATATTGAAACGCTTTTGCAAGGTGGATATCATTACATCAACATTACATAATAGATGGGGATACATACATAAGGCACAAATGCCACACGAATACATCAACATCATGTACAAGATCAACATCCGACTACGGATGAAACATAAACAGAAACTCAAACGACATCCACCCTGCTAGCCCAGGCTGCGGACCTGGAACCTATCCCCTGATCGAAGAAGCAGAAGAAGGACTCCAAAACAAGCAAACATCGCTCTCGCGTCATGATCATCGCATAACCTGTACCTGCAACTGGTGGTGTAGTAATCTGTGAGCCACGAGGACTCAGCAATCCCATTACCATGGGTATCAAGACTAGCAAAGCTTAAAGGGAAAGGAAGGGATAAAGTGGTGAGGTTGCAGCAGCGACTAAGCATATATGGTGGCTAACCAACGCAAATGAGAGTGAGAAGAGTAACAAAGGAACGGTCGTCAACTAGTAATGATCAAGAAGTGATCCTGAACTCCTACTTACGTCCGACATAACCCGAAACCGTGTTCTCCTCTCGATCAACCCGAAAAGAGACACTCACGGTTACGCACATGGTTGGTGTATTTCAGAAGAGTTTGCTTCAAGTTTACTACAACGGATATCAACAAATTCCCATCTGCCACATAACCGCGGCACGGCTCTCGAAAGTTTATACCTGCGGGGTGTCCCAACTTAGCCCATGATAAGCTCTCGCGATCAACGAAGGATATTCCTTCTCCTCGGGAAGACCCGATCAGTCTCGGAATCCGGCTACAAGACATTTCGACAGCAATAAAACAAGACCAGCAAAGCCGCCGGATGTGCCGACAAATCCTGATAGGAGTCGCACGCACCTCGTTCTCGGGCACACGGATAAGTCAAGCTACGAGTAAAACCAACCCTCGAGTTGCCCGTGGTGGCCCCGCAGAGTTGCTCGGTTCGGACCAACACTGAAGGAGCACCGCCCGGAGGGCTAAAATAAAGATGACCCTCGGGCTCCGAAACCCAAGGGAAAAAGGGCATAGGTGAGGCAAATGGTAAAACCAATGTTGGGCCTTCTTTGGAGGAGTCTTATTCAAAGCGAACTGTCAAGGGGTCCCATAAATCACCCGACCGCGTTAGGGACGCAAAATCCGGGAACATAATACCGATATGACGGAAATTAGGCGGCAAGAGTGGAACAAAACACCAGGCATAAGGCCGAGCCTTCCACCCTTTACCAAGTATATAGATGCATTAATAATATAATAGATATTGTGATATCCCAACAAGTAAACATGTTCCAACAAGGAACAACATCTCCATGTTCAACAAGGAACAAACTTCATCTTCACCTGCAACTAACAACGCTATAAGAGGGCTGAGCAAAGCGGTAACATAGCCAAACAACGGTTTGCTAGGAAGGGTAACAAAGGTTAGAGGCTGACATGGAAATTAGGTAGGCTTGAGCAGCAAGTGATAGGTAGCGCAGCATAGCGAAGAACGAAGCAACTAGCATAGCAATGATAGTAGTGAGATCCAGGGTAGCGGTCATCTTGCCTGAAATCCCGCAAGGAAGAAGAACGAGTCCATGAAGAAGATGAAGCCAAGCGTAGACAAACGAATCCCCACGATCGCAACGAAACAGGAACTAACAAGAAGAAGCACACAACATAGGTAAACACACCACACATGAACAAGGCATGATGCACAAACAAGCATGATGCATGACAAAGCTAGATGAGGCTACTCATGACAAGAGATGATGCAAACAAGAGCAACACATCAAAGCAAGTTTAAATGAGGCCCGAAACAACATATAACAATTCCGGTAAGTCCTCATATGCAAATTTCGAAATTGGTCCAGATCTGAATAAACCTTATGTTCAAGTTGTTAAACAACAAGTTAAGATGCACCAAGATGACCTACACGAAATTCTAGTCAAGTTACATATAATGTTCATTTAATTGAGACTCGGCCTAGAAGATATGAGCAAAACAAGTTAAGCATGCCATTGATGCAAAATGCACCCAAACATCAAAAAACACCTCAAAACAAGGATGCAACATTATAATATGAAACTACATGCAAAATCAAGCAAGTTTCATATAGAGCACACTCAAAACGGAGCAACGGTTCAACACATACACACAATACAAGTCATAGCAACAATCTGTCCAAAACAGCAACTAGGCATATTGCAAGCATCAAAACAACATGCTACAGAATCTCAACATGATAACAAAAGGCATGGGCATGATGTACAGGTAAAGCATTACAAAACATGAACACTGAGCTATCTCCAGAAATCACTAGAACATGCTCAAAAAGACATGGCAAGATTGCAAATAATAACAGTTTCAGACTTATCAGGAAATAACATCAGGTTGCAAAGTTTAGAGCTATCAAACAACATGCTACAGGAACTTATCATGGCAAACAAAGGCATGGCATGAATCTACTGAAAGCATATAACAAAAGTCCTTTACTGACCATGAGCCAAAAAGGATCAGAAAATATGATAGCACCCATGTAAACATGGCAAGTTATATTACACATTTAAACATGTCAGGAACAACAATAAGTAGGCATGTTGGTGAGCTTGAACCACTCACCACAGAGCAATACATGGCATGGAAAGACAAGCAATAGTAAGAAGACATGGCATAGAAGCTATACATGGCAAGAACAACATCATAGCATACATGGATCAACTACAACAACCTTGGCAAAATTGAATAACATGTAAACAATCTGCCAGGAAACATTTTATAGCAAAAGTAGAGCTTGATTGACTCAAGCTATGGCACTCCATAATTGCAAACAAGGGCATGGATGGATAGAGCATACACATATGTTCAAAACATCCTTACTGAAGTAACTCAAAATAAGCATGGATCTCTCGGTAGCATCAAGTTTACATGGCATAAAAATATCAGCAGAACAGGGGCTGAAATCAGCAACATCATGAAGCCTAGTTTGCATGCTTGTGCTAGTCACCACAGAGATCACAAAAATATATGGCATACACCCCTGTAAAGATGGCATGGCATATTACAAAACACATGTAGGACTCAAGTTCATAGGATGCACACATCAATCATAGCAAAAGTGACAAAAGTGCATGTTCTGATAAAAATCTGGAACTAACATCACATAGCACTTTTCTAACAGCATTTCGGGCATCAAGATGAGCTCAAATAAAAATGATGCAATGAGATGAAATGATGTACACGTCGAGGCAAACATTTTGACATATTACACGCACGAAACGGAGCTACGGATGCTGAGTTATGATGCAATGAAAATGCATGAAAATGTTAGCAGATCAGGGACTTAGAGATATTTGGACCTCGGGGAAAAAGTCAGCGGGCGCGGATCTCGCGGAGTTCGGCCGGAGAGGAGGGGATCGCGGAGACGGCCTCTCCGCTGCCGGATCTGGCCGGGCGGCGCGGAGGCGACGGCCGGGTGGCCGAGGCGGCGACGGAGGGCGGGGCGGGCGGATGGCGAGGCGGCCACGGGGGAGGTGCGGCGAGCCGACGCCGGAGGAGTTTCGGAGCAGCCGGCGGCGGCGGGTGCCGGCGAGGGCGGCGGGCACACGGCGGCGGGGCGGAGCGACGACGGGCGCTGGAGGCTTGGCTGCGGGCTCGGCTCCGGCCGACTAGGGCGGCGGCGGCGGCTGGCGAGGCGCACGACGGCGGGTCGGCGGCGGCGAGGCGCCTGGCGGCGGCGGCGGCTTCGCCCGGCGGCGGCGGCGGCCTTGGCGAAGGCAGGCGCGACGGGCCGGAGGCGAAGGCTGCCGGGCGGGCCCTGGCAGCATGGGCCGCGATGGCGAAGGCGCGGAGGCCACGGCGGCCTCCGATTGACGAAGCGAGGCGGGCGTGTCCGGCCGCGGCTGGACAGCGTCCGGCGGCGGAGAGGGAAAATCTAGGGTTTCGGGGAGTTTGATCCGCGAATTTCGGGAGGGTGTATATATAGGTAGAGGGAGCTAGGAGAGTCCAAATGAGGTGCGGTTTTGCCACGCGATCGTGATCGAACGACCGAGAGCATGGAGGGAGTTTGGTGGGTTTTGGGACACTTTGAAAGGGTGTTGGGCTGCACACAAAGAGGCTTTTACGGTTACCGGTTAACCGTTGGAGTATCAAACGACCTCCAAATGACCCGAAACTTGACAGGCGGTCTACCGGTGCTATACCAAGGCCTCTTGACAAACGTCGGTCCATTCCGAGACCGTTTAACATCCGCACACGAAAAGAGGTAAAAGGGGGCGCCGGGAGACATAGGAGTGCCGGATTGCAAAACGGACAACGGGGAAAATGCTCGGATGCATGAGACAAACACGTATGCAAAATGAGATGCACATGATGACATGATATGAAAAGCATATGATGACATGGCAAAGAGCAACACGCGAGCAAATGACATGGCAACGACGACGAATAACTGGCAGACACCTGGCGCATCGAATCCGGGGCGTTACTTCCATTGTACATTTACTATGTCGGGGAGTAGAATTTTCCCGACATGTCTGAATGTCGATCTATTTCTGAAGCTGGCTTATCAAGCTATATCAAGGAATGTAAGCTTTTCTTAAAAAGGAATGTAAGTTGAATAGCATGAACCAAAGAAAAACTCTAATAGAACTGTCCAAAACATGACACATGAAAGATGTCTAATAATCTAATGCAGGTCACAAACTCCATTGTTAGGTTTACATACAGGAACCCAAATGATGCTGAATTGCTTGCTGACTACGGTGATTATCAATTGCGAAAATCGAATCACAATCCGAAGAGTCAGTCAGGTGTTTGTACTGAAGGAGTAGGCTGAAGATGATTACAGTTTACATACAGCACAGGAAATCACAAGCTTGCACAGGCTGAATAAGGCACCACCTCACAAGATGTCATAATTTTGTTAAATATCTAAACTCGGCCATAATTCAGTTGAACATGCAAGGAAACATTTAACTTTTGATGTCGTGAAAACATCACCAGACTGTTAAAATTCAGTTAAAAGATCTGTACCTTGATGCAGACTAAAGGGAGTAGGTTAACTGATTTGGTCCTGTGGCTGGTCAAACTGTACCATGCCAAAGTATTTCCTGTAGAGAGAAAAAACAAAATAAGCAAACATAAATTGATTGGAATGTGTTGTAGTTTCACTAGGAGTAGTTTATATGCAAAGGTAATAAATCAGTTTTGATTCTATTGACAGGAGTATATTTTTCTTGATACTTTTCTACCATAGGCATGGTACTATGAGCAAGTAAAATTCAGCAAAACTACTCTAACTAGAGTAAAATTCTGTGAACTACTCTAACTAGACAAAATGGCTTATGGTTAGAGCAAAGTGTTTGGCTGCCATGGCAGCCTTTCTATAAATGATGCCATGGCAGCCATTTGTAGAAATGGTCCCATGGCACCATTTCTTGTTTGGGTACCGTGGCAACCAAACTAGAAATGGTGCCATGGCACCTATTTCTTGTTTGACTTGCATACTCATTTTGTGTGTATATATTCTTGTTATGATACCATGGTGTACTCATCTTTTGTCATTGATGGCAGGAACACATAAATATGGATTTGAACTTGATGCCTCAAGAGGAAGAACATGAAACCGTTGATTTGAACTTGATGCCTCAAGAGGAAGACGATGAAGGCATTAATTTGAATTGGGTCCCTGGAGAGGAGTAACCTCAAGTGGCAGAGAATGGAGATATGGATTTGAACTTGATGCCTCAAGAGGAAGACGATGAAGCTATGAATTGGATGCCTCAAGAAGATGAAGCTCAAGAGGAAGAGGATGAAGTTATGAATTCGATACTTCAAGAGAAAAGAAGAGAATTGTAAGATAAGGAGAGGCATGTTGTTTACTTTGCCTTGCTGGTAATCGAGCTCGAGAGATGGGTCTGTTCAACAGACGACAAGCTGCTAGTCTCAAACCTGTTGGACATAAGTGTACGATCTGTTAAAAGAATGGGAACAGGCTAAAAAGCAAATTGCCGATGGCAAAGAAGTAGATGTCTCAAGCAAGAAGCCAGGAAGATCCGGCCGAAAGAGAAAGGAGCTAGATCTATAGAGGACCTCAACAACCCTAATGAATAAAAGAAGAACAATTCAATCTACAGCACGGTCTCTAGGTGTGGCCCGATCGACCCTACATAAGAGGTTCTAGTTGAATGAGCTCAACCGCATCACAAGCACCGTGAAGCCTCACCTCAAGCTAGAGAACAAGCTTGCGAGATTGAAATTTTGTATGTCCATGGTCAATGACAATTCGATCTCAATTTCTCGGGCTATGTTAAAACCGATGACGAATATGGTTCACATCGATGAGAAATGGTTTGACATGACGAGAGTGAAGAATAGTTCCTATGTACTTCCAGGAGAACCTGAACCAAAGTGCACCGTGTCAAACACTCACAGCATTGGGAAGGTAATGTTCCTAACAGATGTTGCTGTGCCTCGATATAACAATGAGGGGAGCTAACATTTGATGGGAAGATCGGCATTTGGGCATTCATCGAAGAGACTGAGGCGAAGCGAACAAGTCAGAACAGAACAAAGGGAACAAAAGAGTTGACATCAGTGAAAGTAACTAGGCCTGTGTGCAGAGATTATCTAATCAATAAGGTTATCCCGGCAATTCAGGATAAGTGGCCTGACGATGATGAGGGAGCAACAATATTCATCCAACAGGATAATGCAAAGCCTCATGTTCTTCCCAATGATGTAGCTTTTCGAGAAGCTGTGGAACAAACTAATCTTGACATCCTATTGCTACAACAGCCCCCAAATATCCCTGAGTTAAATTGTTTGGACCTCTGCTTCCATAACTCTCCAGTCTCTAACCATTGCAGGTCACCTACAAACATCCAGGAACTGCATGCAGGGTGTGGAAGAGGAATTGAGAACTACGATCCCGACAAGTTGCAGAAGCTTTATCACATTAGAAGCAGTTATGTTTGAAGTTATGAAAGACAAAGGAGAAAATCAATATAAGTTGCCACACTTGCACAAGGATCGCATTCAGAATGCTGGCAGGGAAATCATCAGTGTATATTGCGACAGTCAGGTAGTTGTTGATACTAGGGCCATTATAGAAGAAATGGAAATTGCAATAGGAAAAGAAAAGGAAAGGAAAGAATTGGCTAAAGAAGGAAAAGAAAGAAAAGTAAAAGGAAGGGAAGGGAAGAAGTGGCCAGAGAAAGAATGTAGTCAAGAGGGGCAAAGAGGCCCTTATGTCATGTAGTCAGTGCTCCTTGTGTATGTCTTGTGTAATCTTGTGTCAAGAGGGACAAGGAGGCCCTTATGTCATGTCCTTGTGTATGCCTTGTGTAATCCTTGTATATCAACTCCTTGTTGGAATTTATTGGAATTATCTGGGTTATTTAGATTAACTAGATTAATTTGGATTATTTGGATTTATTTGAATTGATTTGGGTTATTTGGATTTATTTGAATTGATTTGGATTAATTTGGGTTATTTGGATTTATTTGAATTGATTTGGATTAATTTTATTTATTTGAATTAATTTAAAATATTTGGATTTATTTGAATAATTTGGATTAAAACTAGAACATGTATTGTCAATACAGGTTTGGACTTGTACTATCAATAGAAAAAATTCATGGACGCCACCGAGCTCGTCCTGGATAGGATCCTCTACAAGGAAATCAACCAAACAGATATTTATTGTTGATTAGGAAAAGAAGAGCAGCAGCGAGTAGCAGGAAAAGAAGAGCAGCAGCAGAGAGAGGTGTAGAGCAAGGGAAAGGAGCGTTTGATAAGGAGAACTGCAAGATTTGAAAGACATAATGTCCTGTTTTTTAGTAGGAGCACATTTCACATACATTTTGGAGTACTCTTACTAGCTTCTTGTTAAATCCGAATGAATGATCTGTCCTGAATATTGTATAGAGAACAAATTTATTTGGATTAATTTGAATTAATCAGAATAATTTGAAATTTTGGTCATTACAGGCAACTACACTACTATACATGGCCAGTACACGCTCCATGTCGGTACTGTTTAGAAACAAACTTGGCTGAAAATTCAGTCATTCTAAAATTTGCTTCAGTCAGTGTACTCCTAAAATTCAGTAAACAACTACTCTGCATACATGCTGGAGATCAACATCAACAGCTACTCTGCATATTTTCCAAGATGTTTCAAAGATATGCACACTACTGTACTTGATGTAGTATGTCTAACATTTGTAGCTACACTCCTTTGCTGCAAAAGGATAACGCCCTACAATTTATAACCTTTTTGACCATTGAGTTCTAGCCAAAAAATATGTTTTCTTCTATTCAATGGTTTCTACACTAACTTGCCTAATAATGTCAGAAAGTTGCCTACAATATTTTTCCATATTTTTTTGGCATATGATTTGCGGCAACTAGCAAGCGGAGGGAGGAGATAGGTGTCGGAGTACCGGCGGCCACGAAGCGAAGCAAGAGCAAGAGCCAAGGGGGGCAGCGCCATCCGTGTGCCGTGACCACTTAGAAGGGAGGAGCTAGAGCCGGGAAATCATTGTCGCCAGTGGTCGAGGAATGGGCCGCAAACCGCGGGTAAGTATCTCGAAATTGACCCCATAAGCATGTGTTTCTCTACTCAAATCTACAATTCTACGCGATTGAGGCGGGATAGGGAGGTTGAAGAGCGGTGTGCAGGGTCCCGTCTTTTTGGGCAAATAGAGGATTTTGAGCGGGGCGGCGTTTTACGACTTGTGGATGCGGGGTCTGGAGTCATCAATGATTTGAGCCGAAAGTGTCCAAAACTAGCCCACTGCATGATAGTGAGTTGCCAGATATGCTTGCATGAGTTGCCCAACCGCTCCTGCGATGCGGGTGTTGGAATCGTCGATGATTTGGGTCGAAAGTGTCCAAAACTTGCCCAACGCATGATAGTTATTTGCTAGAGATGCTGATCCGCTCCCAAGAGCGTTGGGTTTTATTTCGTCCAAAACTTGCCCAACACATGATAATTAGTTGCTAGGGAGACTAGCGCGATTTGCCAAAAGATTGTTTTAGCAACAAATTGATTTCATTTACCCAGAAGTTGCTATTTCCAATAGGATAAGTTGTCTACATATAAATAATATTTGCCTAAATCGCCTAAGTTTCGTAAATATGCTTTTATTGATATTCTTGCCTAAACAATTTATTGCTGTGTTTGCAGGGCCTCACTAAATTAATTCTGAAATGAAGTCAAAGCAACGTTTTTGAGGTTTTGTGCACACGCCCAAGCAAGAAGCTTCAACATCACTTCTAGGTAAGTTGTTGACGATTGTTGCCGTTGGGGGAGAGTTTGAGAGGTTTTTGCGAGGTGGAAAGTTGGCAGGGGCAGAGGCTTCGGGTTGCCAGAACTTTGCGCACGAGTTGCCAGATTCTTGGTATGGAGTTATGCATCTGAATTGCCTAACATTTGTTGCTTACTTGCCTGATATGGTCCAGAATTTGCCTAAATGGGCGTCAGTTTTGTTACTTAGGATGCTTGATATGGTTCCAGGACTTCTTTTACTAGTTGTTCCAGTTAGTGCTCTAGAAGCTTTCACACAACCGCCTTGTATGAAACTCAATCCTAGTGGTTTTAGCTTTGCCAAAAGTTGGCCAACACTCTGTAGCTAGGTAGTTGCCTCAGGTAACACATGAACTTTGCTCTTCTGTTATTTTCCTTGTCATATCATCATAATTTTGGGGCCAATTTTATACTTGAATTTTGAATGTGATAACACATTATCAATGTATGTTTTATCTCTTTGTTTCCCTCTTTTTTAACAGTCAAATGCTTTCTTTTGCTGGCACCTCACACACATATCTCAAGTTCATGAACACACACACACACACACACACACACACACACACTTACTAACTTGCGCTAAAAACCAGGGGTTAGGCAAGTCCACACTACTAGACTAGGCAACTTACACACATAGAGCAAGGTAGCGGAACTAAAATGGCAGGTCACAAAATGTTAGGCACAGACATGGGGGGTATTCAAATGTTTTGCTCACAATTACAACTAGCAGTATCAAAGAACAGTACTTCCTTTTTGTGTTCTTGTGTGGGTTTTGTCCATCATCGTGTTGTTTGACGATGCACCCAACACTAGTATCTTCTGTTTTTAACCTTCGAAAACTTGCTTACTACTAACGGGCCATGCCTACTCCGCTGTGTTTTTCTTCATTGTTTTTTGCAGGCCCACTGACAAATTCTCAAACTGAATGAAGTCAACCTTTTCAGCAGATACTTCTGGGTAAAACCACAACTTGCCTGAAGCTACTATGTAACTTGCTTACATTCCCAGACATGACTTGCCTTTTGATTTCTTTTTCCTGGACCTACTTTTTTCCTCCCAAACCAGGAATTCATGCAAACTACAGAGCCGAACACCAAAATAAGCTGAAGAAAGCAACTCCGCCACTCACTTTTTCTAGGTATGCTTCACGCAAACCAAATTTGTTGCGACTAACTTGTTTTTCTCAATGCCTTTTTCTTCAAAGCATTTGCATGTTACAGGTACAAAGCAAAGCAAAAGCATCTTCTATTTTCTATACCAGGGGGTCGACAGCAACATAGATGTGATTTTTTCCCACTGGGTGCACTCATTTTCCCCAAAGAAAGCCATATCAGTTGTTTTTATTTTGTTGTTTTGCACTAAAAGTTGCCTGGAATAGAACACCAATAGTTGTTTAATTTTTTTATGTGTGGTTTTGCATACACAGCCACAAATCAGGATAGGAAGCTTGAACCCATCAATATGTAGTTTTTACACACAACACAAACCCAGTAGTTCATGCAACTAAAAACCAGCATAACCTAGCCCAAAACACCGATGGACAACATCCACAAAACTGATCTCCAAGGACTTTTATTCTTTTTTAGAATTTAGGTTTGGTTTCCCCCCTAAAACCATCAGTTGCCTGCAAAGTATTCTATACTTGCGTACATGTCAACACAATTTTTCTAAAAAAATCAAAATACCTACACCAACCCAGCTGCTCGTGCACCCCACAACTTACAAACCCAAAATGGAAACCAGCCCAGAAAACCCTAAAGAAAAACAACCTAAAACATATGCTCCCAAGGCCTTCTTTGTGTTTCTTTCTAGTTTACCACAAACTTGAATAAAAGATCGCCCCTAGGTGCTGGTTGGAGTGCCTATTTCACATAATTGGGTTTTGCTTTGACTTCTTTTTTTCTAATTTTTGCATACGCAACCACAGATCAGCATAGGAAAGCATGAACCATCAACTTGTTATGTTTTATTAATTACAAATCAAGGCAGCCTGCCTAAAACACACAAAACTTTTGTCTGTTGATTCCACTGAATTTGCCCAAAATCACACAAATGCTGCTTGTCTATATATTTTCTATTCTAGACAAATGCAACCTGATATACAGGGAGGGATGATCCATTCATAACAACACTACATTTAGTATTCATGTTATCCAAACAACTATGTTTTGAACTGTGTGTTTTCAAGCCAACACTGCGCAATGCAATTTTTTCCTGGATAGCAAAGTTACGATGAATTACATAGAAATTTCTTCAGAATGTTTTTGCCTGTTGAGTTAGTTTTTTTAGTAGGACTTGGTTGACATTTGAATTTGACTTGCCAATGTTTAGGATGTGACTTGCCTGTGTTTTATGTTGGCTGCACTTTTTAAGAATTTAGGTTATGTTCTTACCCCAATACCATCAATTGCGTGCAGAGCATTATGGTCATGGCCATCAATGGAGACAGGGTGAGATGGAGCTTTCATATGGATCGAGATCTGGGAGGTCGGAGGTGTGCGTGTGGGGCGTGGGGCAGGGGCGGCGCCATGCCCAGGCAGCCAGGGCCTCGGCATGTGGCGTGGTGAAGTTTTCCTTTGTTGACTGTAGCAGAAATCGCATCAGAAGCGGACAGTAACTATATGGCTTGCCTGGGTCATGAATCGACCCTAGCTTTGCTACTGGCATGGAGGAATGGGGAAGACGGAACTCAAGGAATCACGCCCTTTTTCCTGCACGTGATCAAGGAGGAGGGGGCTGTTGGTTGCTCTGCGAGAATTGATCGGGGCGGGGACCGGTGTTGGGCATTTCCTTTTTTATCGTTTTTGGGAGGGGAGATATCCTTCCTTAAATGGGGTGTGTACCAGGAAACACTAGGAAGCACCTGTTTGCTCCCTAGTCGCGTCCTAAAGAGAATTGGGTTTCGTCGTCCGTCATTAAAACTGCCCCTAAGGTTGTAAAGAATTACCCGCCATGCCATTGGTAAGTGAAAAACAGTTCGGTTTGCCCTCCTAAAATCCATGGCAGTCTCGGTTATTTAAGTTAAGCCCATGTAGTAAATAACTTGTGGGCTGCTGGCGTAGTGGTGTGAGCCTCACCTCTCGATCTGGGAGACCCAGGTTCGATTCCCCTTTCTCTCTTTTCTTCTTTTTCTCTCCTATTAATGTTGGTAGGCGTAGGATATTACTACTCGCCCCAGCGTCACTTAGCGGATGGGTTGCACAATGTACCAGTTACTCTATTTTCATTCTTTCTATTTTCGGACATATTCAAATATTTCAAAAAAACTCATAACTTTCAAACCCTAACTCCAAATCTAACAACGTTATATATAGAAATCCCTTAAAAGATGTGTAGATTTCAAATATGGTATTATATTAATCACTTTCAAATCCTAACTCCAAATCTAACATTGTTATATATGGAAATCCTTTACAAAGATGTGTAGATTTGAAATATGCTATTATATTAATCATCATTCCTAAAATTCCATTTATGATGCAACCTTTATTAATATCTTCTTTATATGGGGTATTTTGAAAATCCCGTCTTAACGTTGATATTTTTGTTGTCTAATAAATTGGAAAATGTTGAGTACATTTCACAAATAATACAACCTTATGAACTTTATGCGACACCACTTATCGTGCTGTTTCTCGTGTGGCATTGTGAAAGATTTGAAGGGATTCGCCGATGCTGTCAGGTGAGTGTATGAGGATGATTTTTTTTGTTTCAACGCACGGGAATAATGCCTTTTCGTGGAATCTGAAGCATGCATGTTTTAAAAAAGAAATTCGAATCATACACCTGATTTCATGAAAATTATTGTGACCTCTTCAAATAAAAATTCATTTAGTGTGGTATGTGCAAATCCGTTTATTATGTTTCCTTCTATATGAAAAATAATTAAGTTGTACTTTAGACTTTATAGGTCTCCGTGCATGTATGATTAGAAGAAATTTGGTAACGAAAATCAGTAATAGGCATCTGGTAACTTACTAATTAAACCTTAATTTCTTATATATGTACATACATGTACGATCCTCATGATTTAGGCTCTCAATGATAAATTAAATGATGAAGGTAATGACTCCTTATACTGCAAATTAACTAGGAAGGTAATTTAGATATTTAAATTAATCAATTCTTTCATGATTGAAGTGTAGCATCTCATACATGCATTTTAAGACCATTGGTAAAATATATATTACATGGCTGATGCAACAGAATGTTGTCTTGGGTCATTGGGCTAGGGAAGTGTGTTTTGATTCTCCCGATGCACCGCACGGGCATATTTGTTAGTGAGTAACTTAAGATCACATTTTGGTACATTTCAGTCAACTTTGACAGCACGCCGTCCGTTGACCGTTATATGTGCGAAGGTGGGATGCCAACGGGCCCATATGCTCTCTATCTACTAAGCAGGTCCCACATGTCAGGAACAGACGGGAAAATATAAATTGGAACGGAATTTTGGCTGCACTAACCACTTACAGTCACATTTTAATGACGTGGTAATATTAATAGAGAGGTCTTTTTAGGGTTAATAGAGAGGTCCCTTATTAATTAATTTATTAAGTTTCAAAGTCGGAGAACCTGATGGTGCTGAGCGGCGAAAGAACACACGCGCCGCCAGGAGGTCGTTCCCGCCACACGACGGCCGTTCCTTCCGGCCGGCCTTGCCCAGCCCGTAGGCTCGTCCTTGGTCCGCGCACTGATGATCCGCTCCGTCGTCTTGCGAACCACCTTGTCGGCCGCGGCGAGCACGCCCATCTTCGCGCACGAAGCCTGGCATCCTTCGGCGCGCAGCCTCAGCGGCGCCACCAGGGAGCTTCTGGCCGTGAGGACGAACGGCTTGGAAAACTGCATGGCAAGCTTCTGGCCGTGAGCTCCGGCAAGTGCTCATGTTCGCCGGTGAACTGTCGAACAGGTCCGTCGCGGCCAGGTAGCCGCCGACGAGGAGGAGAACAGCGGGCGGCGCGCCTTCCTGGCGGGCCTCGAGGAGGCTGGAGGAGCGCCGACGCAGTCCTCGAAGTTGTCGCGGGCGAGGAGGCCATCGCAGGAGAGGGCGTTGAAGCGCTCCTAGACGGTGCCCAACAGCGTGGTGGCCTCGGTGGACCTAGTGGCGCAGCTTATGAAGCGGGCAGTTCAGTGATCCTGACGCGGCGCCGCTCTGGGCGACCATCGCGCTGGCTCGCTCCCGGCCTGTACCCTGCCCCCGGCGAAGACGACGGCGACCCCTGCTTGCGCCCCCCGCCTCGCTCCCTATCGAGGGAACCCAGGATGTCGGCGGTGGCACACACGCCTTGCGCGTCCCGCGTCTCGATCGAGTCGCTCAGCACTGCAACGCGCGCCGTGTGTTGGCGGAATAAGCACCGGCGACGCGTGCGCGCGCGTGCTGGTGCGCGTCGGGTGCGGTCCGAGCTGCACTGGGTCCGTGGCGGGAGTGCACGGGTGTGTGTGCGTGTGTGTCCGCGCGTATGTGCGCGTGGGCCGTTGTCTGTTGGCGACAAGTGTGGAGGGGTGACTGCGTCGGGCGCGGGACTCGGGCCACGTCGACTGCGTGCGTGCGCGTCGGGTGCGTGAGCCAGGGAGCGCGGCGCGGCGGGTTCGACGCCATCAGCGCGTCAGCCTCACCCCTCCACGCCAAAACGAGGACCCGATCAGACCTCTGTCACTCTCACCTCCTTGTACTAGACCACGGTTTCCACCACGACAGCGTCCGAAGCATCTTCCAGGAGCTTTTGCGGTCGCCATGCTCGACTTGACCGCCTTTCTCCCCCGCCCACGCTGCCCTCCTCCTACCCGTACGTTCAGTGAAGGTGTGCAAGTGTATGTTCGGATTAGGGCTCTCAGCCTGGCGCGGCGTCGGGGACGCGTTCATCCTCGTCAGGCACACCGAGCTCGCCACGTCCCGGCTCGTCGACCACGTCCTCGAGCTGTTGGTGGGCACCGACAAGTCCATGAAGGAGAAGGCGCTGGCCTTCCAGGACGGTCCACTCCTCACTTGTAAGGGCCACGGCCAGGCGATGGCGGTGCTGGACTGCTGGTGTCCTGGTGGTCGTCAAGAAGATGCATGCAGCGGGATTTTTCATAGGCGCGCCACGAACCGTTTCGCTCCGTGAAAGTAGGATCGCAGGAGGCCAAGGAGGCGAGGAGGGTTTCCTGCGCGCCGTCGGTGGCGCCGCCGGTTCCCTCTCTCTCCGTCGGCCGCTCCGACGGCAGGAGGGAGGGGGAACCTCGGGTCTGTCCGCTAGGTGTGTGTGGTAGGGTTAGGGTTAAGGGTGACGCTGCCGAGGCCGTTGTGGTGGTGTCGCGTCGGAATAAGTTTCTCCCGGCTCCGTTCGCGGTCAGTCGAGGCTTTGGCCTTCGTCTAGGAGCCAGCGGGGTGGGGGATCCTCGGATCTCGTCGAGGTCGCGGGCTATGGTGACTGGAGGTCCATTCGCACTGGCCGTTTGGGTCCTTAGACGGGCAATGGATGCAGGAGACGAAGACCCTTCTTCTTCCTTGTCGGTATGATTTGCTGTTGTTGTTCTTCTCCTTCCTCTGCGTTGATGCTGGAGGAAGATTCTGCTTTGGCCGGGTGAATGTCCCGGTCGCGGTGCTGGACCGGTCGGATGACTCGAGTTCTCTTTTTTGGAAGGGACATGTTTCGCGGTACTCGAAGCGAAGATGTTGATGGCTGTTGCAGGTGTGTTGGATTGATGTCCATGCCCTCTCAGCGCTGGTGTCAAGAAAGGAGGAAGCAGCGTGGTGGCAATTGTTCCGTGGTTGAAGATGATGACCTGCTTGCGCCTGGTTGCGGATCGTTCTGCTGCAGGGGTCTTCTCTCAAGATTCAGGGATGATGACACAGAGCTCTGGAGATCTTCTTATGTTATGGTTGTTTTAGGGTACTCTAGATGTTTATGGTTCTTTGTGTTTGTGTTTCAGTGTGCTTGTAAGGGTTAACTATTTTGTATTGTTTCATGATTTGAATGCAAAGAATTCTAAAAAGAAAAGATGCCTGCAGCTAGTGTCCGACGTGCCGGAGTAGTGTACAAATCTGCCATCTATACTCCCTCCATTCCAAAATGTAGTGCCTATAGATTTTTGTAAAAGTCAAACGTTGTCAACTTTGACCAAGTGTATAGAAAACTATCTACATCTACAATACCAAACATGTATATTATGAAAATATAACTCACGATGTATCCAATGAGGAGCATTTCGTATTCTAGATGTACCTATTTTTCTTTATAAACATGGTCAAAGTTTGTACTGTTTGACTTTTGTAAAATTTATAAGCACTACATTATAAACGGAGGAGTATTTTTTTACAACAAGCTTTGTCAGGTCCAATGATTACGACTCGCGTGCGGAGAATATATAAATTTTCTCGGCCATTTGTGTTCCTCGTCCCATTGACAAATGGGACCATATTGATGAGAGAGATGGCAGAGTAAATTGCACGTAAGCACCATAATTGAGGTATTGGAAGCAGATTGGTATCAAGATTGATAATTTTTACGTCAAGCACCAACTTTGGGACGAGGCGTTGCAAAAGAGACTAAAACTGTTGTTTATACGTATTGACAGAGAAACTGACTGGTTTGGCTCACCTGTCGGTGCTGACGTGGCAAGTTTTTGCAGAAAACTCTCTGTTTTGTGCGTAATCACGTAAATGCCCAATTATTTCGGGAAAAAAAGCTCCTACGAGAGGCTTTTTTCCGTTCATAATTTCCACCACGGATTCGGACTCGTTTGCAAATTTGTGTCGGTTTGAACAAGTAATTTTTTTTTTGAACTGGAACATCCATTCCATAACTTAACCATGCACAACGGAATCGCTGGCAACCAGGTCCAAAACAAAACTTGGGGCATCGTCCCTCCACCAAGTGCACACTACACCGGCTCGGTGGCCATAGTCAGCAAGGTTGTGGGCAACAGAATTACACGACCGCTTACAGAAATGGAAGTGAAAAGCATCGAAGGATGCAAAGCAGAGGCTACGTGCTTCACGCAACAGAACTCCAATTGATGACAGATCATGGTCACCGGAATTAATAGCACTGACCAGCTGAAGCGAGTCAGACTCGAAGATCACTTGGTGAATGCCCATTTCGTTCGCAGCTTCAATGGCCTGTACACAAGCAATTGCTTCCGCCTGCAGTGGAGACGCCAGGTGATCAAGCTTGCCCGCACACGCAGCAATGAACTCGCCCTGGCTTGTCCGAGCAACACAGCCCCATGCTCCTCTTCCTAGCTTCGCATAAAAGGCCGCATCAAAATTAACTTTCACAAAGCCTTCACTTGGTTTGGTCCATCCTAGCACTGCAGATTGTCTTGCAAGGGGTTCACTGCTAGCTACAGCCCCTCGGAAGTCATTCAAGAGACGTCTGACACTTGCCTCGTCAGCACCCGACAGGCGGGCCAACCAGTCAGATTCCCTGTCAATATGTATAAACTGCAGTTTTAGCCTTTTTTTGCAACGCCTCGCCCCAAAGTTGGTATTGACATGTAAAAATTACCAATCTTGATATCAATCTGCTTTCGATGCCCCAATTGTGGTAGTTCTGTGCAATTTACTCGAGATGGCATGGGTCCAGCACCTTTCCTTGCCCTCCTTTTTTTTTCTTGCTGGGAACACGGCCGTCGCGTACGCATATCGTGATATCAGTCTTTATTTCATTAATAGCTCCGGCAAGTGCTCATGTACGCACCAGTTGACTCCAGTCATCAATTGATCGATCTTTCTTATCTCAAGTTTGACCAGAGTTGGTGTGGGTATTGCTTAGGCACCGCACATATGTGAACCAGCTTCCGCGGTTGGGGCTCTAGCGGCGACTCGCCGCTGCAACCTGCAGGGAAGCAGTGACGCATGACCCTAAACAAACATCTATTTTGTTTGGATTTCGTATGTTTGAGTATAGCAATGGAATCTTGTTCGTCCGAATTTGTGTATGCGCCGGGCGTGCGCCCATCTGGCCTGCGTGCATGCAAATCTGAAAACAACAAAGATATAGCTAAAGAATAATTTTACACCTACAGACAGTTACATGCAGTTTTACGTGACTTTTCTTCACCCATTCTCTCCCTCCCTATTTTAAGTGGGGTGGGCCCCTATTTCCCCTACTTCTAATCACACATTGCCAAGTGGCTAATTACGTAAAACTGAACGTAGCTCTTTGTATGTGTAGCATTGCTCTATAGCTAAATGACAGCGGCCATAGTTCACTCATGAAAGGTTTTGTGAACTCTCATCCAAAAGACAGATCCTTTTTGCTCGGCATCTTTCATCGGATCTCGGCCTATCTCCATCCGACTCTCGCAAATCAAAGTGTCCTCCTCTTGGGTATATAATCCAATGCAATGCTTTGCCTCCTCTTTTGTGCCTCGGCCCTTTGGGTGAGCTCATCGATAAACACCCAACCTTCACAATGTCGACCTCTTTCTCCTCATCTTCACAATACAAGTCATCATCTCCATGCCATGAGTTTCCATGGTCATCCTCATCTTCATCATGGCCGGCGAATTGGCCATGCGGTCATCCTGGCTTGTGGGTCGCGTCGGGATTGAAAGCTTGGCCTTGGCCGTCAACATGGAAGACCTCGCCACGTCCCTCGAAGATGTTGTTCTCCATGAACGCCGTGTAGTCAGGGTCGTCGGTCGTCGGCGTCGGCAGTGGCATTTCATCGAACAGCTTGCGGGCGCTGGCCATATTGGCGAATGAATCAATCGAGCTACTTGCTTTGTGTCCCAGTGGACGGCTGGCCAGGGCCACTATACCCGGCGTCACGTTGAGGTTGCCGACGCCGCAGTGTGACCAGAGTGGCCACGCTACAGTCCGCGAGGTGGAGAACCGTGTCTACCCATGGCCATGCAGCGACATCGCGTGATACCGGCGTCTTGGGTGTGACGGACAAGCTCGGGGACCAGTGCTGTAGAGGACTAACGACCGATGAGCCTGTGCTAGCAACGACCATGGCAGCAACCGAGAGAATGGCCGGAGGGGTCGACACAACCCTAGCATGAGGAGGGTGTGCGCCTTGGCGACGATGGACTCCTTGTCATCGACGTCGGCCAGGTGTTGCGCGGCACTCAGCGCGGCTGCCTCGGCAGCGGCTTTCTTATCCTCCACCTTTGTCCGCCGGTTCCTCCTCTTGGACGATTGGCGTGAGCTCCGACTATGCCTTCTTCGTAGCCTTCTTCTTCGCCTGGGCGCGGCGGCCACCGCTGGTCGCCTGGATTCGTCGGGCCGCCGACCATGGAGGAGGGAGCGGAGGGGGCATGCGGGAGGGTTTTGGGCAAAATGGAGGGAAAGTGGGTGGGTGTGTCCCTGACGGGCGGGCCAGGGGAGGACAACGGCACGCGTGCCGCCTATCCATGCGATGTCCGTTTCGATGCAAGCGCGGCCGAAATTTGGGCCGGGAATGGATCGAAAGCGGACTGAAAACGGACATTGGTTCGTTTGTTCGCACGCGGTGGGCCGCGTCTTTTGTTCATTTACTCTCAAATGGACGCGACTGGACGATTTGGGGTCGCGCATTGGAGTTGTCCTAAATACAGGGGAATAGCATGTTCAGGTATGTTGAAAATATGCCAAATTCCCCCCAACTATACGGCTAATATATGCTCAAGTAATCTCATTGGACAATAGTAGAGCTGAGCCGATTGAATGCTGCTGGGCACGACACAGGCTGGAGGATTTTTGAAGCGATGCTGCACATCAGGCCGTTCATGGGTTGAGCAAAAGTGGATAGCACCGTTGAAACCTCCATCTGTGGTGTTCGGCCGGCAACTGCCGTTCGCATAGTGGTTTCGGAGCCGATTTGTTGTGATACATATCTGGTCTCCTGCGTTCTTTTACGCGTGAGAGCGGGTAATATATGCTCAAGTTCTGTTTTCAAAGTGGAGACACAACTTGAACAGCGTGGCGCCGACGAGGCGGCCGAGCAGGTATGAGGTTCGAGCCGTCCTAGTGCAAAGTGCTTTTTACCCGAGCCGGGAGCTACCGGTGGACCATCCACCATATATTTACTTTGTGATTCGTGCACTAGGGGCCCAGTGCATGTGTATAGCATTTTGTATTGTACTCCCTCTGTTTCAAAATAATTGTCGTCGGGAGAAACTTCCAACCAGGTGAAAACAAACAAAAGTACCAAAATACCCCTAGTTTGAGAGTCATCGTCTTCCCGTCGTCTTCCTCCATGGCCTCCTCCGCCATGAGCTCCTCCTCCAGCTTCTTCCTCCGCCAGGCCCCTCCTCCACCTCCACCAGCAGGCTCTTCACCGCCAGCCCCTCCGCCACCTCCACCAAGAGGCTCTTCACCGCTGAGCCCCTCCGCCTGAGCACTTCCCGTCATCCAGCGCTCGTCCTCGCTAGTTTAGTCGCCGCCGCTCCCACTTTGGTCGTGGCCGCCGCTTTAACCCGGCCGCCGCCTCCGCCGCTGCTAATTTGGTCGTCGCCGCACCAGCTTGGTCCTCTCAACCCCATCTTGGTCGCCTGCGCTGCCCACTGGTCCTCGCTGCTCCCCACCGGTTGTCGCCACAGACAACACTCTAGGAAGGTACTCCTCACCTGTGCACTGAAATTAACAGCAGAATTTGAGGAATCAGTAACAACAGCTTCAGTAATTTACAGCAGGATTTAACTACAGCTTCAGTAATTTACAACAGGATTAAACGACAGCTTCATCTCTTAGTTCCTTGTTACTTGAATGTCGGTGTCAAAACCGGCGGATCTCGGTAGGGGTCCCGAACTGTGCGTCTAGGCGGATGGTAACAGGAGACAAGGGACACGATGTTTTACCAGGTTGGGCCCTCTTGATGGAGGTAAAACCCTACGCCCTGCTTGATTGATATTGATATTGTGGATGTTTACAAAAGTGGATCTACCACGAGATCAAGGAGGCTAAACCTAGAAGCTAGCCTATGGTATGATTGTAAGGGTTGTTGTTGTTCTACGGACTAGAGCCATCCGGTTTATATAGACACCGGAGAGGGCTAGGGTTACATAGAGTCGGTTACAATGGTAGGAGATCTACATATCCAGATCGCCAAGCTTGCCTTCCACGCCAAGGAAAGTCCCATCCGGTCACGGGCGAAGTCTTCAATCTTGTATCTTCATAGTCTTGGAGTCCGGTCGATGATGATAGTCCGCCAATGATAGTTCGGTGATGATGGTAGTCCGCTATCCGGACACCCCTAATCCAGACTCCTCGGTAGCCCTGAACCAGGCTTCAATGACGATAAGTCCGCGCGTATATTGCTTGGCATTGCAAGGCGGGTTCCTCCTCCAAATGATAGAAGATTGTGAACACCAGGATAGTGTCCGGCTCTGCAAAATAAATTCCACATTCCACCGTAGAGAGAATAATATATACACAAGTTCAATCTGCTGACGTTTTCTGCGGCATGACGTCACGCCACTACCAAGCCATTATTTAAATCGTTTTTTACTCTACCACCTCAGCGCATTTAGCGAAGCGGTTTCCTTGGCACGTCTTGTCGAAGCGAGATCGTGTTCCCCTTAATCCGAGATTCTCATCACTACGGACGTGGATAACCCAACCTCGCCATTGATGGTGACGCTTGGGGGATAAGCGAGTTTTACCAGGCCGGTGGGGGACGCGTAGACTTCGCCCGCCCATATAAGGGATAAGGATTCACCTTCTCACCTACGCCTTCTTCCTCCTTTGCTTATCCATCTCCGCTTTTCGAGCTCCAGCGCCCAAGTTCGCAAGATCTCGTCTCAACCTTCTCCGACCATGTCCGGGCGGGAGGTAAATGGTTGGCCTCCACCGTTAAGGAGGAGCACATCGCCAAACCGCGCGGCGCGGATACCTCTCCGGCGACATCGCGCACCGGCTGCCCGACGAGGGCAGCTCATCCCCACCCCAGGCCCCATGAGAGGGTCGTTTCCTTCCCCACTTCCTCCGCTGGACTGGGCTTTCCACTTCACCCCTTTGTCCGGGGCTCATGTTCTACTACGGCCTGGATTTCCATGATCCGCGCGAACTTCATCCTCAACATCTCGGCGTTTATCGTCGTGGTGCGAGGCCTTCCTTTGCATCCAGCCCCACTTCGCTTGTGGCTCAAGACCTTCAATGTCAAGCGAAGGTAGTGAAGGGCACTCAAGCGGAGTGCGGAGGCGCCATGTTGGGAAAGATGCCCAATGTCCTTTGGTTGAAGGGCCTTCGTGGAATCCGTCAAGGGGTGGCAATCGGGTGGTTCTATATCACCGAGCCGCGTGACCCTAAATGGGCTGCGGCCCCGAGTTCAGATCTGGTATCCCCACGCAGCTCACCTCCGGAAAGAGAAGGGCTTGCTGTGGGGTAGTTCGAGGAGCCGACGGACTCAAGCTCGTATCCGAAGCTGGTGAAGAAGCTCAGCTGGTTAACGTGGTCCAAGTCATGCTCGTCCGCGGATTCTCCCATGCCAAGAGCGGGCATTCAATCTGTGGGAGTTCAATCCGAACAGCGCCAGTGCTGAGCGGGCTCTTTGACACGACGCAAGGCGCTGGAGGGTGCTGTTCAAAGGCGCCAAGCCCCGCATCCGTGATGAAGATCGCGGATTTTATTTCGCAGCGCCAAGCCGACGAGGTAAGTGATTCTACCCCTTTACGGACACTTGCTTTTCATAGTTTGACTCTATGCGGTTTTAATTTCCCTTTTCCTTTGACAGACTGGATGAGGAAGGCGGAGCAGATTATCTGCCGGCTCCTATGCCGAAAACCCATGAGACGCCCGCTTAGCGAGGCTGCTGGTTCCGCACCGCACGTGGTGCCGGAGAAGAAGGCCAAGAAGGAGGCCACGGGTGCTCGAAGAGTTCCGTTTTCAGGTGTCCGACGACTCGGGCGGACTCCTCCTGAAAACGAGGAGGAGAAAGAGGACTCTCTCCTAGAGGAGGAGAGAGGAAGAGGAAGGCTTCCCTAACAGGGGAGGCCAAAGGGTCCAAGAGGGGAAGGACTATTCCCGGATAGCTCCGCCAACATCAACGTTGGCGAGGAAGAATGGCCTTCAAGGGCCAGGCCTCCGGCGAGATCGTAAGTATCCGGATTCTGAATGATTTATAATTTCTTTTCTGCGTCACATAGTGTCATTCGATGCCGCATGCTGCATGTAGTCGGCGATGATGATCTCCCGCTTCATCGGCGGGTCGTTGGCTCCGTCGGATGTAGACTCCATCCCGACCGCCTCCACCCCTCGCGACATCAAGGACGCCGAGGTGGGATCCCAAGAAGGACCCATCGGGGAGGCTCCGGGCGCCACAAGGCGTCCTCCGGACTTTGCGCCATATCGTAACCGGCAGTGGTTCCGGAGTCCGGCCGGCGGCCCCTTTGAATGAAGGGCAAGATCGTGACGCCGGCGGCTTCCGTCCAACCGGAGGCGCCGGGCAATTTGTTGGAGGCGCTGCAGAGCGCTTCCATCGAGGAAGAACACCGCACTATTATGAGTGCGGTGATTCAGAAGGTGCAGCTCGTCAAGAGCGGGCTGACCGAAGCCTGTAGTAGCCTTCTATCGGGCTTTGAGGTAAGAAGTTAAAATATGCAATGTAATACCGCATAGACAGTAGCCCCGATGCTCGGTTCGGTGTTCGGAAAGAAAAGCGGATGAGGATCTGAAAAAAGAAGATATACGCAGGGTTGCTAAAAATTATGTCAATATGGATTGCAGGCTGCGCTGCGGACCTCTCGCCAAGACCGATCTGGAGGTCGGTGCTTTGAAGCAGAGCTCGAGCGGTCCGAGCAAGAGCTCGGCGCGCCAGAAGCAGCTCAGGACAAAGAAGGTGAGTAACACCACTTTGAACTTGTACCTTCATGAAAAGGATTTAGGTTGCAACAAAAATAACAAGGATAACATGGGTACTGCAGGGGCCACGAATGAGGTGGCGACCCTAAAGGAGGCCGTGTCCACGGCCGAACGCAATGCGGCCGCGGAACGGGCAGAGCGAGAAAAGCAGGAGGCGCGGGTGGCGGTGGTTCAGCAAGAGCTCCAGGCTCTCATGGAAAAGCATGAGAGTTTGGAGCGTGACTCAAAGACTCGAGAGTCCGAGCTTGCCTCGGCTCTCGAAAGTGCCAAAACTGCCAAGGCCGATGCCCATAAGTCCCTTCAGGAGGTTGAGTTGATGAGGTAGATAGCGGCGGTAAGGCATTTTTCATGCAAAGCAAGCATGTGAATGTAAATTACGTGTTACTTACCCGAGTTCGAGCTCTCGAGGCGTTTGCAGATCTGCCTCAGCGTGTACGATGCCGCCGCATTCTATCGAGCCGAGGAGGGAGCTCAACGGAGAAGGTCTTCGGTCTCAAGATGTTGAGGCCGGCCATCCGGTGCCCCCTAGCGACCAGCTGAAGCAGCTGATCGAGCTCCACAAGGTGGCCGAGCAGGCCATGAAGGGCCTCATAGTCCGGCTGTGGCTGGAGAGGCCATGCCAGGAGCTACTTCGGCCTCGGCGACGGTTGGTGGATCGTGCCCCTGGGTGGAGGTTATCAAGCGCCCCTTTGTATTGAAGGTGCTCGTCGGGCCCTTGCCCGCGCAAAGGTGCATTGGGGCAAGCTGGATGCGGAGAAGCTAATCAGCGACGCGCCACCAGCGGGCAAGGAATATCGTCGCCGAAATGTACTATAAGACTGTCTGAAGGGTGCCCGCAAGATTGCGGATGAGTGCCCAGGGATGTAATAATTGAGTAAATTCGCAATGTGTTATCCTGTGCGCTGAAAACTTTGTTCATATCGCTAAGCAATGCTTGTTAATTTAAAATATTACCTTCATGCGGCCGTTTATTAAATCTGAGAGATGGCAAGTCGTCGGCTTCAGCCCCCATGCCACGAGTGCTGGGGTGTTGGGATAAACTTGAGCACTCTAGTTCCCATTATTGGGTCCATCTAGGAGGCGCTCAACACAACGAACAAGGCAACCGGACTTATAGTGCTTGAACACTCTCACTTAGCCATAGAATTCTATAATTTTAAATTTCGTGAAGCACCTAGTATTCGAAGACCGAATTAGGGCGCTATCCACGCCTTCGTCGGACATTATCCGAACTTCGCTCAAGCGGCGTAGGTCTTTAAGGACCCGAAAGGACCTCTCGAACAGCGACCAGTCTCGCCTTATCATGACAGTCAGTTTTAGCTTTCTCCGAGGCGTTAACCTGCTCAACCGGGCGCAATCGCAGTGGTTCTCCCAGTGCTACCTTAGCCGATAGAACGGAACGTAAGGTGCCAAACATGGGAGCCGGGCAAACCTAACTATTGACCCAAGACATGATTCGAGCCGATTCATATAATGCTATAAGTTCGGGTGCCGACTTGTGAAAGTGTTTGGACTTTATCACACCATAATGCAGAGAACATAAGCCCTTGGGTATTTGGCCGTACCAAAATGTGCAGGTGCAACATGTCGTAAATGAACATATATATATATATATATATATATATATATATATATATATATATATATATATATATATATATATATATATATATATATAAGGTAATGCAATTATGGGCAAAAGTGCTACATTTTATTCGAGAAGATATGCTATGAGTGTGAATGATACAAATAGTGCGGAAAGCAAGGGATTGGACGAATTAAAGGCGTCTCCCTCCAGGGGTAGGCCGCGGAATGTTGTATTTAACAAATTTAATGCTCATGATGGAGACCACCTGAGTGTTCATCGCGCCTTTGTCCTTCCCTGGCTGTTGCATCATGAGTTCGGCAGGTTCGCCGCCGGACAGAGTTCTGTATAAAAAAGAGAGAAATAAAAGATAAAAAGAGCGACACACTTGGGAGCCCCTGGTGTGGTCGAACCGCACTCTGGGTCTGTTGTGGTTGTGCCTTTCCCCCTATGCCCATGGTATCTCCAGGGCGTAATTATGTACGCGGAGAGTTTGTTTTACAATTTTACGAGGGCTGGGGTTGAGGCCGCATTGCTACGCGTGCTCGGAACGTGCCAGGTGGTCTTGGTTGATGTTGCTCCGGGCGCGTTTGGCCGTGTCCGGTCGTTTAACGGCCGGACTCGAAAATTGCCTTAAAAGGTTGCTTTGTACTTCTGCCGTGAGAGCCGCTGTATGTTCCTCCGTTCGGAGGGAGCGTCCCGTGTTTCCGTTGACCGTGATGACTCCACGAGGGCCTGGCATCTTGAGCTTAAGGTGTGCATAATGCGGCACCGCGTTGAATTTTGCGAACGCGGTTCATCCGAGCAGAGCATGATAGCCGCTGCGGAACGGGACTATGTCGAAGATTAACTCCTCGCTCGAAATTATCCGGGATCCGAAGACCACTTCAGTAATCGAGCCTGTATAACTGGCCTCGACACCTGGTATGACGCCTTTGAAGGTTGTCTTTGTAGGTTTAATCCTTGAAGGGTCTATGCCCATCTTGCGACTGTATCCCGATAAAGCAGGTTCAGGCTCTGCCGCCGTCCATCAGGACTCTCGTGAGGTGAAATCCATCCACGATTGGGTCTAAAACCAACGCGCGAATCCGCCATGGCAGATATTGGTCGGATGGTCTCTTCGATCGAAAGTGATCGGGCAAGAGGACCATGGGTTGAATTTTGGGGCGATGGCTCCATCGCAGATACGCCCATTAGCGCACGCGCTCCCTCTTGGGAATATCGTTATGTATATCATGTTTACTGTCCGAACTTGAGGGGGAATCCTTTTGTCCTCTGTTGTTCGGGCGGCCGGGTCTCTTCCTCGTCATCGCTGTGTAGCCCCTTGTCACTGTTTTCGGCGATTAATTTGCCTGCCTGCTTGAATACCCAACAATCTCTGTTGGTGTGGTTAGCTGGCTTTTGAGGGTTCCATGTATTTGACAGAGCGGTCGAGTATTCGGTCCAAATTGGACGGGCCGGAGTGGTTCTTGTGAATGGCTTCTTCCGCTGACGGGCTTGAGCCTCGGAATCCGGCGTTGACTGTCGTATCCTCATTGCTGTCGCCGTTACGCGGTGTTTGTTTTGTTTAGACGCAACCTGCCATTGCGGTCCTTGGTATCCGGACTGCCAGCGTTTTTGCTTTGAGGTTGTTGCTGCGAGCTAGCCAGCTATCCTCTCCCGCCTGAAGCGGGTCATGAGTGATGTGAGGGCTGCCATGGATTTCGCTTCTCCCTGTCCTAGGTGCCGGGCCAGCCACTCGCTGCGGATGTTATGTTTGAAGGCAGCGAGGGCCTCTGCATCCGGACAGTTGACGATTTGATTTTTCTTTGTTAAGTACCGTGTCCGAATTGCTCGGCCGATTCGTCTCGCTGCTGGATTATGTGGCTTAGGTCATCTGCGTCGGGTGGTCGCACATACGCGCCTGGAAGTTGTCGAGGAATGCGGCTTCCGTGTCTTCCCGCATCCAATTGACTCTGCGGGCAGGCTGTTAAGCCAATGCCGAGCTGGTCCTTTAAGCTTGAGGGAGATATTTGATGGCGTGAAGATTGCCGCCGGGCCATATGTATATGGAGGAGATAATCCTCAATCCAAACCACGGGTCTGTTGTGCCATCATAGGATTCGATATTAACGGGTTTAAACCTTGAGGATTTGATGATCCATTACTTCGTCGGTGAAGCATAGTGGGTGTCTGGCGCCTCAGATTGAGCAATATCGCAACGTAGCTCGAGAGAGCGTTGTTCGCTGTGTTCGCCCGGCCGAGTAGTTGTATCCGCGCGACGGTATTAAATCGTGGGTCTTGGGCGCCCACGTGATCCATAGATAGATCTGGATTGTCTTGCCTTGTCCTCCAATATATCTCGCAAGTCCGCGCGTTCCCCGTGGCTTCATGCTTTTAGAGTGATGCCGGGTACGGTTTTGGTGGAGGGCTTGCACGCCTCTCTGTCGCGCCACGAGGTGGTCGGTCCGCCCGACAGCGCTGGTGATGCAGGTTTGTACGCTTCCTCCTCTAATCGGGGAGCAACTTGCGTTTTGGGTAACTTTTGGAGGGCGTTCGAGTTCATACTCTTCGCCGCGAGGACCTCGGTCCATCTGTCGACCAAGAGGTCTTGATCAGCTTGAAGTTGTTGCTGCTTTTCTTTAGGCTGTTTGCCGTGGCTATTAGCCTGCGCCTGAAACGCTCTTGTTCTACGGGATCCTCGAGCACGACGAATTCGCTGTCGCCGAGGCTTGCATCGTCTCCGGAGGGAGGTAAGTAGTTGTCATCCTCGACCTCTTAAATCGCCGCCCTCTCGTGAGGGCTTGCTTTCGCCTCCTCGCGCTGGATCGTCTTTGGAGGGGTTGTCTTCGCACTTTCGGGTGTTATTATCTCCTCTGCCGGAATCTCCATTCTTGCCGTGGCGGGATTTAGAGCGGCGCCACGACGCCGGCGCTTGGGCTGTTTCTTTAAGGAATCGGCCTCCGCTGCTTCTTCGCCATCCCCATCTTTTGGGGTGTCCACCATGTATATGTCGATGACGAGGTGGTCTTCCAGTGTCTGTAGGCACCGGTTCTTTGTAGTCTCCGCATCCTCGCCCATACCGTCGATGTCTTCGGAGTCGTAGTCGAGCACGTCGGTTAAATCGCCGACGGTGGCTACGAAGTGGGTGGTGGGTCGGCTCTGAATTTCTTCGTCGTCTGCGCCCCAACCATCCTGGTCATAGTTCGCCAGGCTCTCCGGATAGCAAGAGATGCTTCAGTGAATTTATGATATCGTCAAGGGCGAGTGCTGAAAGATGTCCGCAGCGGTGAATTCCATGATCGGCGCCCAATCGGATTCGTGGCGGGCGCAGGAGGTTCGGAGTCCGCAAAGAGTCCGCACCTCGGAGTCGCGAGCTTTATGCGGGACAAGGTAAGTGTTCGCTCTATCGCCGAGAAGTTGCAGTTCGAGGCGGTGTCCAGCCATCCGTCCTCGATCCGAGCGATCGGCTCCGGACTATGGGTCGGAGCGGATTCGCAGCGACCTCAAGGTGTCGTCCGCGGCGAGTTAGGTCATGCCCATCGTGACAGCGCTGCACGCCGGTGTGGCTCAGATCCATCGGAGATCAAGTCCCGCGGATATCGGCCGTGAAGTTTAGGCTTCAAACCTGACCGACGGCCGGGCGTCGCTTCGATCTGCTCCAGATGGCCAAGTGAGTTGGCCCGCAGTGCGAAGCCACCGAATACGAAGATCTGTCCGGGGAGAAAAGTCTCACCCAGGACTGCGTCGTTGTCGATTGAAGAGGCCATCAAGCCTATCGGTGACGACACAGAGGAACTCTCAATGAAAGCACCAATGTCGGTGTCAAAACCGGCGGATCTCGGGTAGGGGGTCCCGAACTGTGCGTCTAGGCGGATGGTAACAGGAGACAAGGGACACAATGTTTTACCCAGGTTCGGGCCCTCTTGATGGAGGTAAAACCCTACGTCCTGCTTGATTGATATTGATATTGTGGATGTTTACAAGAGTGGATCTACCACGAGATCAAGGAGGCTAAACCCTAGAAGCTAGCCTATGGTATGATTGTAAGGGTTGTTGTTGTTCTACGGACTAGAGCCATCCGGTTTATATAGACACCGGAGAGGGCTAGGGTTACATAGAGTCGGTTACAATGGTAGGAGATCTACATATCCGAATCGCCAAGCTTGCTTCCACGCCAAGGAAAGTCCCATCCGGACACGGGCGAAGTCTTCAATCTTGTATCTTCATAGTCTTGGAGTCCGTCGATGATGATAGTCCGCCAATGATAGTTCGGCTGATGATGGTAGTCCGCTATCCGGACACCCCTAATCCAGGACTCCTCACTGAAGTTGCGCTGTTTATTTAAATAAACCAGCAGAATTTGAAATTCAAGTGTTCCTGAAGTGTTCCAGGACAAAATTACTAAATTTGTAAATTCAGCTTCAGCAAGAAATTAAAAGCAGTAAGATTTAACAAGAATTTTGGATTTGAAATTCAGCTTCAGCTTCAGCTCTTGTCAAAATTACTGAAGTTACTGAATTTGTAAATTCAGCTATCCAAAATTCTTTAACTAAAAAGTCTGCTACTCCTAGTTACTCCTAGGTGCATATAAAAGTGCAAATAAATTCATTTAAATTTAATTAATGCAGTTGCTACTGCTGCTTTTAAGTTTCAGAACAAAGGACTTGTTGTTGCTACTGCTGCTTTTAAGTTTCAGAAGACAAGATAAGAGAAGAAAGCAAGAAGAGAAGAGAAGACAAATCATTTTTGTTTGAAAAGTTTCATTTGCTTGTGTGGAGTACTCCATTTAAATGAAAGAGAAGAGAAGAGAAAGAGAAGAAGAGACAAGAAGGAAACTTTTAATTTTAGTCCTACTCCTACTAATCCTACTCATAATCCTAATTTTAAAAACCTGCATTAAAAGGAGTATTTTGGCACTGCATGAGAAGGAGTATTAACAACTCCAAGCTGAATACACAAATCTCTACAGCAAGCTACTCCAAGCAGTACTAAACCAACTAAGGTCACTTAAAGCAGTACTACACCAAAATACAAATACTGATGTCACTAATCTCTCCAAGCAGTACTAAACCAACTAAGGTCACTAAACAAGAGTACTACACTTACAGTAATCTCTAATAGGAGAGTAGTAGGAGAGGAGAGGAGTACTTGCAAGTCCTACACTAAACACTACACTACTCCAAGAACTACTCATACTGTTGCTGCACTTGCTGAAAAGAGAAGAGAAGTCAAGAGAAGGAGGGTACTCCTGCTACAATTCATTGAATTTTAGTTAACTCAAGTTCATTTACTGAAAATCATTTAGTTTTAATTAAAAAACAAGTTTTGGTTAATTAAAAACAAGTTTCAGTTAATTAAAAATCATTTACTGAAAAAATATTTTAGTTTCATTTTAATTAATTAAATAAAATGACTTGTTGCTGTTGCTGCTGTTAAAGGAAAGAACTAGGAGAGGAATATGAGAGGAAAGGAGTGGAATAGAAGAGAGAGGAGTGGAGTGGAATAGGAGAGGAGAGGAAAAGGTTTAATTTAATTTAACAGAAAAGGAGTGGAGTGGAGTAACAGAAAAGGTTTAATTTAAGTTTAATTAACAGAAATGTTTAATTTGAGTTTAATTAACTAAAAATGTTTAATTTAGATTTAACTAAAAGAAAAAGGTTTAATTTCCAGTTAATTAAAATTATCAAAGAAGAGGAGAGGATAAGATAAGAGAAGAGAGGAGAGATAAGAAGAGAGAAAGAAGATATAAGAAGAGAGCAAGAAGATGCTCCTACAGAAGAGGAGTAGAAAGTTTCAGTTAATTAACTGAAACTACTCCTACAGAGAAGATACTGAGAATCTGAACTACTGCTAATCCTCTTATTGCAAGCCAGCAAATGTGCTCACTAAATGGAGTACTCCCTCTCAAAATTGAACATTGGCATGTGTAACACTGTACTCCTAGCGAATGTGCTCACTAAATGGATTTTATTTTATGAACACACTAGTAAAACTGAACATTGGTAACAACCTGAACTTTGCTGACACTGATTTTCATTGACAGTAGTAAAGAATGGTCATGTAGATATTCAGAAGTTGGGCAATTCAACTCAACGGTGTATACAAACAACAAGGAAGTGTTCATATAGCACATTCAGGTGGAAACAAAATCGCATGACAACTTAAAGCTAGCCATCATGGTACCCCCCCTCTCTCTCACTCACTCACACATACACACACAGAGAGCAGAGCAAACTCAAAATTGAAATGCATTTTGCTCTCACAAAAGAAAAAGAGAGGGAGGACGACAAGTGAGGCTCACATTGCATCGCAGTTGAAGTAGGACTCGCTGATGATTTTCAATCGGCGCCCACACCACACAGTGCTCAGTCTCCTCCTACTGCCACCGTATGGTCTCGACCTGGGTGAGCTCGGCCTCCACCACCCCATGTCGTGATGTGGTGTGCTGCCGGACGGCAAGCACCCGACGGCCCAGGCTGCTCACACCGGCGTACGGGCTCGGCGACCTGACGAACAGTCACAAGAACAGAAGCAAATTCAGAGCCTGAAACTGATGCACAAGCAGCAGCAGTAGTGCACAATGAACTCCAGATAGTCCTAAACTTTTATTCCATCACTGAACACTGCAAGGTGATGTTCTGTAAGTTTAGGAGTAGTAACCATTTTAAACCAAAGGCACAATGAACACAAGAGCACACACGAGCACAATGGTTACTGAAATTTATCATAAGCAGCTGCATGCATCATCTACTCCTAATCTTTCAGAGTACACACCCTACAAGCAGAAGTACTCACAAATTTACAGAAATTTATCCAGTGTAGTCCTAAGCTTTCAGAGTACAAAAACTTCATGCTTCATCTCTGAAATTTACAGAAGTTTATTCAGTGATGTGCAGGACAGCGGCGGGTGGGTTACCTGATGTGCAGGCCAGCGGCGGGCGTGAGGTACTCGGAGACTCCTTCTCCGGCAACATCGTCTCGGCATCCCACACGGCGCGGTCCTCGCGGGACTGCATGAACCCGTCGCCGGCGGTCCTGCTCGTCGTGGCCGCCTGGCTGTGGCTGCTCCTGTCAAACAACGGCGTGCTGGCGGACGGCGGCAACAGCACTGTGTGCCTGTGCATGGGCCCATAGTGCGTGCCACCATGCCCTGTCCCTGGGATGCCGACGCAGTTCCCCTTCTGCCCGCAGCGGCCGGCGGCGGTCGGGCCCTTCCCCTGCCCAGCGAGCCGGAGATCCCCGCTACCCTAAGGAAGATGGAGCAGCCGCGCTTCAGATCCAGCCGCGGGAGTAAAAATGAAATCTTGAAGAGGGAGAGGCGACGACGTATGGCAATAAGGAAAGGCGGCGACGACGCGAGAGGGAGAGGCGGAGGCGCTGCGTGTGGAGTAGAGGCGCCGGCGGCGCGTGCGACGGAGAGGCGCCGGTGGCGGTGAGCTAGGGGTTCGGGAGCCAACGAGCGAGTGGCTGAGGTGAGCGAGCGAGAGAGGGTAGTTTTGAAACGACAAAATGCCGTAAAGCGATGGAAATTGCACTAGAAACTCCCAACGACAATTATTTTGGAGCGGAGAGGGTAATAGCTATCTCATGTATCTATGTATCTCTGTTAATAGTCCAATCCGTGTAAGCAAAGTGGGTCCCAGTCAATAAATAGAATAAAACTATTCCCAGTATAAAGTACGCATGCATGCAGTAACTTTCCTGTCTCTCCGCGCAACTCTAATCCTGCCTTTTATTTTCTCTTTAGCAATTTCATTCATTCATATCTTTAAAACTATAATCTTATTTTAAAAATATTTTATATATTTGAACTCATGGCGCCAAGACTTTTAGAACGAGATCAATCTTGAATACATTTGAACATGATTAAGTTTCAACGTTTCAAATGAGTGAAATCAGTTTTCTGAAATAAAGTGAAATAAGTTCTTTAAATTGAGTGAAACCAATTTTTTGAAATGCTTTTTTTGTTTTTCATGTATATGAAACATATTTCAGTGCAAAATATGTGAAACTTGTTATTTAACAAATGTGAAACTAGTTATTTTAAAAAATATTAAGCTGATTATTTCCAACCAGTTTAAAAATAAGTGAAATCTATCTTTGAAACAAGTGAAATTTAGTGAATCTAATGTGTTTTTCTGAAACTAGTGAAATGAGTGAAACCTATCTTTCGTAATTAGGTTAATAAGTGTTTTTAAACAAGTTGAATATAGTTTTTAATTGAGTGAGTGAAATGTGTTTCTGAAATTAGTGAATGTGAGAAATGAGATACTTGAAAAATGAAATATATCGATTGTCGTGTGAAATTGTCTTTTCAATGTTTGAAACTGATTTTTATGATGAGTGTAATCTGTTTAATGAAGCGAATGCTTTGTACAAATAATTGAAATCAAAATTTTCAAATGATTGAAATAATTTTCCTTGCAAAACGAATGAAATTATATTCTTAAAATGAGTGAAATCATTTTTAAACATGCGTGTGTTTTTAAAGCAGTGAATGGTATATGAAACAAGTAAATCGGTTTTGGAAGGAATGAAATCAGCTTAAAGATATGGGTGAAATATTTTTTAAATGCATGAAATCTGTCAATTGAAATGAGTGAGTTCGTATTTTTAAAATGAGTGAACTGTTATTTTGAATTGACTGAAATGGTTTTTGGAGATGAGTTAAATTTGTTTGCCAATTTGAGTGAAATATGTTTTGTGAAATCAGCGAAATTGAAACTAGTTCAAATGTATCCATAATTGATCTTATTTTGAAGGTCTTCTCGCTATGAATTCAAATATATAAAAATATTCAAAATTGGAGTTTTCATTCAAAAGATATCTATCATCCAAAATTTCACAATGAAATTAAAAGGAAGTCTTTTGATGGGGAGATAGGGAATATTTTATCATGCATGCAACCGGTCTTCTATGAATATTTTCTCTCTCCTAACAAAAGCTGACAATAGCATACAAATGACCCACTTGTATTCTGTGTATTTTCAATTATGTCTCTTATACATCAAAAAATGGCTTGAATCTCCAAAACAACATCAACGGTGGATGTCACACCGGTAGGTACCGGTTCCGGTAAAAAAAACTTAGTCGGTCCTAGGTGGCGCATTGCCCTCAGCTCATGCTGCGGCGTCGGCGTTCCTTACTTCCACAGCCGCTTCGCAAGATGGACCTGAGTCCATGCGCCGCTCTGCCATGCCAGGTCTACGGCATCCGTCTCCGTGATGGCCACAGGCATCACTTAGTCGGCGGCTTGGCAGTGCACGGCTCTGTCGGGCGTGGCGACACGCACTGTGCGGCGGGCGGTGCCAGAGCGGCGACTCCATGTCACTGGGCACGGCGTGGATACAACGGTGGGTCGGCCGGCTTGCCGCGTACAGTAGTCGTGGCCAGAGCTCGGGTCGACGAAACAATCTCCGTAAACGTTGACCAGTACTCCATCCGTTTCAAAGTAGATGACTCAATTTGTAGTACTAACTTTGTACTATTAAATTTAATACAAAGTTAAGTCATCTATTTTAGAACGGAAGGAGTACAAGCTAGCCACAATGACCACGGGCAGCACCGCACACGCTCACAGATAGGATGAAGGGTACTTTTGGGAAGGTAGAAAAAACTGACAGCTTCATCCACCGCTGATTAGCAGAATCTTTTTGGCAATAGAATCTTTTGGGAAGGAGTACTATTTTTTGGTATGAAAAACCTGAACTTGAGTGCTATATTGGCACTTTGGTTTTCATCGTGGTATTTTTGGCACTTGGGGTTTCCACTAGTGGCATTGTGGCTATTGCTCTTTTTTATATAGAGAAGTGGAACCTGAATGTTTATTTCTGTACGTACCATGTTGAGGGTCTTGTCTAGGATGGTTTCTCCTCCAACATCATAGCTCAAGCAATTCCTAATCATGCTAGGAAAACTTAGCTATTTATTATGATAATGACAGGCCATACAAAGAAATGGGTTCAGCTATCGAAACATGTAACCGTTGAATCATTGTTGTCTAATGCAATAACAGAGAGCAAGAGCAAAAAGTGGGATTTGTATCAGAATGATCAAGGCCATTTTCTTTCCTGGCAGATCGACACTGGAATAATGCTCCTTCGGTGGATACTCGAACCTACCCTCAAGAACAGATCGTACCACAGAGAACAACACCGAAGGAGGCAATCAATACACAACGAATGCAACAAATACGATGCATGATCATGACATGACAAAATGCTAGTGTTTGAGCTAATGCTATTAGCTACACGTTTAGTTGAAGTTCATTTGAATTAAAGATTCAAATTCAAATTGCAAAAGAAGCATTTAAGATGCCCTTTAATTGATTTAACCAGATCATCAGGTATAATTTGTTCTAACATGCATGAAAATGATACAGATGGAAATATTGGATTTTTATGATCATTTTCATATATAACTTATTTTCATCTGATGTGTAGATTATCTCTACTACTATTAAACAAGCAAACATATTCTTCGTTAAACGCACCCCACCACATATACACAGAACAGTGAAAAGAATTACCACCACACGATTAAACCCATTTGATTAGATCTAACCGTCAATATAAAACTAACCAACGCCGAAAGTACCTGTAGCAATTACCACAGGCGGACGAAACTCTGCCAACGAGCGAAAAGTTCCGCGCGGCCGCATCCAGAGAATTCGCGAGGAGGATTTATTTCTCTGAGGATTTAGTGGTAAAAAAAGGAAGATTAAACATAATGTTCCTTGATTTGTGGACGTGAAGATTAAACGTAGTGTTCCTTGATTTATGGACGTGGGACGTCCAGCAAATATCTGGCTGTTGTGAAGTGCGGAACTGCGGACGCGATTTCTCTGGACGAATCCCGTCATCGCGTCCCGCTTGCCGTCCCTATCTTCCATCATCTTCCAACTACCCTCATCGTCGTCCTTGCACGCGCCACCCCGTCTGCGCCGCCCAGCAAGCACCCTTGGCGCGGTGCACACATGCCCGCCGAGGAACAGGCGCCACGCCTCCTCGCTCACGCGGCACCGCGGGTCAGGCCTGGCCATGCACCTCCCCACCCGCCGCTGCCCACGAACAGTCACGCCTGTGCCCACGGCATGGCGGCGCGGAGCCCCCCTGCCGTTTGGCGATCTGCGCTGCCTCCCTCGACCACCGCAACTCTGCCGGATCCCCGTGCGAGACCCGCCCGCCGCAGATCCCGCCGGCTGCTTCACCACCGCCCGCCGCCACGTCATTGTTGCCGCCGGCCGACGCCTCATGAGGGAAGGAGACGACGTTGGGGGCACCAGGCAGCCACCGATTAGCAGCACAACGGCTGCAGCGATGCCCGTTCGCCAGCAGCTGTGGCACTACGGTGGGAACGTAGATCCATGGTGGGAACTGGGAAGGCAGATGGATTCCGGAGGAGATGGTCGAGGTATTCCTGCCTTCTATGTCTGCGTCATTCACTCAGTTCGACCTCCTCTTTCTCAGTACCTTGCTTATGCTTCTGTCTGATCAGCACCACTACTCCATTTGTGCAGTGACATGTGCTGCAGCCGTGGTGCTCTAGGCTCCAGGGACACCCCTCTGCTGATCAAATGAACAGATGCATGATGCCATCTTATTAGGGCAAACACAAAGGTTAAATCCTATATGCACTTTATTTCTACTTGCAGACATCAAGTTCAGTCAAATATGTCATGGTTAGCTGAATGGAAAGGAAAATTTTCAGAGAAGTGGTGCCCAGATCAAGAAGCACTTTTTTAGTCGAGCCATCATTTAAATTTCAAAAATTGAGACGATTCACTTATGTTTGTTGTAAAAGTTATACTTGAAAAACTGTGCCGAATTGCACTTGAAAATTGTGCATTGGTGGTGTACTTTGGTGGCATTTTCTTACACTTTCAGTTTGAGTGGTGTCACAAAACTGTGCCAAATTGCACTTGAAAATGTGTTCTGTGATGTGGTATAACACCATGCTCGAGATATCCTTAACTTCCTATTCATAAAACAAGCAAAAGCTTTGGGAGAAATATTATCTAATGTTTTGTGTTTTCATGTTAGGGGCATACTTCTACCAAATGGTATTTTTGGACGTGGCACTTAACCATTTATTTGTGACATGGCGTGCATTAATTGGTGCAAATTAGTTTATCAATTTCATTCACAAGATTTTCGGGGGATTGGATGATTTGCCCCACTTTACAAAGGGTTGGATGATTTGCCCTTCGATTGTCTCAATGACAGTGGCCCCATGCCCCACCCGGTAATCAGGGGAGGTAAATAATCAAATGGAGAAGTAAAGTGGGGCACATAGTGCCTTTGCTCTTGGTGCTAGGCCAATAGGAATTATTCCCGGATTATTAATTTTAGGTCTTAGGACTAAATCCAGTAAGGCTCAGAGCGGTGCCGAACAAAGAGACGTCAAGTATCCTCAGCCTAAACTAAAGATTGGGTCTGTGGCATTTTAGAGGATCCATAGTGGCGCTGATCCCCATCTTGTTGCTTTAGACCGAGGAGTGGCTGTACAAGTAACGTTTTCCGCTTATAAATGCACCACAAAAATGAGCCATGAGATTTGGATGACACTCATTTGTTCAGTTATTAGTTGGATGGAGCGTGGCTTTCACCGAGCTGTAGGTACTAACCAAGGGAAAGCTCAGGTTATACTCTGCAATTAAGGCACTATTTTTGATTGATTATTGGTTGATACTCTTCCTTTTTATTTGTTTTGTTTTATGGAAGTTCATCACCGTACACATGAAAAAAATGATGGATACATGGAGCACATAGTAGTATTTTTCTCTTTTGAAATAAAGAGAGACATGAAGGATTGGAGTATCACCAAAGAGCTAGCTATGGACAGGGGTGCGTGGAAGCTTGCTATCCATGTGCCAGTCCATGAGTTGATTCTTGAGATCTTATGGGTTTCACCTCTAGCCTACCCCAACTTGTTTGGGACTAAAGGCTTTGTTGTTGTTGTTGTTGATGTTCGGAAGATTTTGTATATTTGAACATTACTGTTTTTCTTGCAATGAAGAAGATTACATTTTTTTTACAAGTCCTTAAGTTATCATCTTTGGATGAGTTGTTGGACTACCGAGAGCATGAACTTGACAATAATAGTGATGATTGGTTCAGTTCGTCCATGTGATTTATTTTGTTTTTCAGCCCAACAAACAATATTATTGGTTTAAAACTTGTATAATGATTGAAAAGATGTAAAATTATACAATTATTTTGGTACTTGTTTGGTGGTAGTTGAGGCGATGCGTTGCACGCGCAAACTTACTAGTTTTCTATAAATTTTAGAAGTGTGGGATATTTTCTAGAATTTCCTAAATTGTTTCTGAAGTAAGAAAAATCAGAAAAAACTTATATGACGTCAGCACAGCTCAGCAACAGTGGCTGACCAGCGACCTAGTCAACTGCTGACTGCACCAGTCAAACCTGACATGTGGGTCCCAGGTGTTAGTTTCACAGTGCTTACTTTGATTTAATTAAATTAACCAAAATAATTAGCCGCCGGTTGGTCCCACTGTCAGTGTCACTGGTGGGTGATTAGCTGCAGGCCACGGTTTCGGGCGCGATTTGGTCCTACGTGCTCCTGGAAGCGCGGCGCGTCTATTGGAGCAAACGTCTGGAGCTGGGGTGGTCTGGGTTGAGCGCAGCGTCGGCTTTGGCGGCGGCCGGAGTTCGGACTTGCACGGACGCAGGGCTGTGGCCTGCTAGCGGGCGAGCTAAGTGGCTGGGAGGCCTCATGGGATGTCCAGGAGCTTGACGTGATGCTCAGGTGTGACTAGCTCGAGCTCAAACCACGGCGGCGACGAGCTCGGGAGCTTGCGGAACGGCGGCTACGGCCTACGGCGCGCAAAAGACGAGGGAGAAGGGGAGAAAGAGCAGGGGCTCACAGGAAGGTTCAGGGCATGCCATCGAGCTCGGGGACGCGCTGGTCGCCGCAAATCGACGACGGCGGCGCTCGGTCAGGAGGTTGAAGACGAGCTCGACCCCGACTACGTGGTGCTCTTCTGGACGGGTTCGTCGGCGTAGATGTTGAAGGCGATGCGGGCAAGCTTTGGGACATGCTGTCGCGGCGAGTCGTCGTCGTTGGGCACGAGAAGGGCGGGCGGCGAGCTGCGGTGCTCTCGAATAGGCTCCAGTCCAGGTCTGCGTACGTGGCCGTCAGGAGGTGGCCGCGTCAGCGGCATGCCCGGCACGGCGCACATATCCGCTTCTCCTCCTGGCGAGCCTGGGAGAGGGCTGCCGCTGTTGCAGCACTTTCCGGCTTGCCGGCGTGGCGTGGAAGGCTGAGGCCAAGTTTGGCTGTGCTGAACCAAGAGGAAGGTTCAGACTTGGGTGGCAGTTTTCAGATCCATGTGGGGGCCTGCTAGGGTTTTGCGCTCTCATTTCTGAAGCCAACATCACCTGGCATCAGAGAAAATTCAGTTGAGCATGATCATGAATTTATTTTCACATTGCTAGTAAGTATGATCATTACTAAGTCATAGTGTTATCCAGGCATGCAAGGAAACAATGGCTTCTACTCTGCACCAACCTCTGCTAGTGACTGACCTCAATACTTTAGGCCTCTACACAAAAATTAGAGATGAAATAACAGAGACAAAGGTTCAACTATTGTTTCCCCATACGTGATATAAGCACAAACAAACAACAAAATAGCGAGTGAATAGCAAAAAACTACCACATTACGGGCTATCGTTCCGAAAAACTACCGCTTTTTTTAATTTTTCAAAAAACTACCACAAAATTGGCTGGCTGTTCCAAAAAACCCAAGTGGCCGAACGGTTAAGTTTTAACTGTGGTTATGACATATGGGGCCCGCCCGTCAGTGTTTTGTCGGCCACAGTGCTCACGGCGCGCGGGTGACGGCCGTTAGGGCGCACGGGCCGTCCCGACCAGGTGAAAACGGATCCGGCCCTCACTCTGTCTCCCTCGCGCTCACTCACTCTCACTCTCCCCCTCGCTCTGTTTCCCCTGACCGAGCTCTCCATCGTCGCCGACCACCTCAGTTCCTCGTTGCCGGCCAGGATGCCTTCTTGGAATGATGGGGATGAGAGCTCCGACGACAGCATGGGTGGCAACCTGATGGACATGGAGTACTTTGTAAGCCTCATCCTCCTCCTCTTTGTCATTATCTAGGGTTAGGGTTAGGGTTGAATCGATTTGGGAATGAGGGTTGATGAGCTGTATATTTGTATGGATGGATTCGTTTGGTTTGGTTATCTATTAGTTTTGATCTAGGGTATGGATGGCACTGTGATGTCTGATCTGGTGTGGTGCTCCCATGGAGGAAGTTTCCAAGTGTACTCTGCATGATATGAAGCCTAGGAAGTGTGTTGCTTTTGAAGGTGCAGCTGGACCTGATGATGTGGCCCTAGCTGGAGGTGGCCTGGTTGGTGCTGAAGTTGCTGGGTAGGATGCCCTGTTTTCCTAAAATTAAAAACAAGTTGCAGCTCACAAGTTGTATGCATTAAAAACAATTAGCAGATTTTCCTTTTTGAATTGGCTTAGTTACCTGGTGGTTGTTTTTCCTTGTCATAAACTTGGCCTTAAGTCTATCTCCACACATTGTCCACCTGTGGCCTTGCAGACCACAGTTACTGCATGTTATTGTGCCCATCCTTGATGTATCCTTTGGAGCTGGCACCTCAAATTCACCCTTTCTCCTAGCTGTCTGCTTCTTGCCTTTCTTCTCCCTAAAAACTGGTGGTTCTATGTCTGGTGTGTTGGTGTTGGGCCAGAATTCAGGACCAGGGACAGGGTAGATGATGTGCTGGTATGCAGCCTTATACATTGGCTTCTTAAAGAATGGATGCACATAATCTTCTGGGTGAACTTTTATCTTCTGCATTGCAGATATTGCATGGTGGCAAGGTGATCCAGTCATGTCCCACCTCCTGCAAGAGCAGCTCCCTACATCAAGCTTCACACAATATGTGTTCTCTCCACTAGTTACTTGCCAAATGTTGGGACCAGCCATGTTTGCTTCACAGTATTTAGCCCACTTCTTGCTCTCCTCAAGCTTCTCCATGTAATGTGGGGTTATTTCCCACCTACAGCTCTCTGTTTTCTCTCTGATGCCCTGGTACTTAACCATTAGTTTGGTCCTCAACCCTTCAAACATGGTCTTAATTGGTTTTGACCTAACATCTAGAATCATTTTGTTGAAAACCTCACTAAGGTTGTTCACTACCAAGTCAGTCTTGCACACATGATCCATTGCATATCTAGCCCAACACTCCTTAGGGATGCCATTCAACCACATGTAGGCTGGTTCACATGCTGCTTTCAAACCTTCCATTCCTTCTTTGTGACCATGTTCAGTGAAGGAATAGCTAGCTTTGTCAACCCATATCTTAAGTTCTTCTGCTCTAAAGCCAGCCGACTGGAAGTTGGTATATATGTGTCTTAGGCAATATCTTTGTGGGGATTGAGGAAATACTTCATTAATTGCTTTAAGAAGGCCCTGTTGTTTCATTACATAAGGTAGTAATGAGATAACTATAGCAGCATTGCTATGTGCATAAGAATAATCTGAGTCGGAGAAAATACCTTACACTGTCGGACATGATGGTGTAGTTCCCAAACTGGTTCTTTGGTGCCAATGCAGACTCTAAGTCCAGGTCCAGCTAGGCCCATCCTCTTTGTCAACCACCCCAAAAGCAATTGGGAACACATTGTTGTTCCCATCTCTCCCGATTGCTGCCAATATCTGCTGGCCTGTGGATAACTTGATGAAGCAACCATCAAGTCCTGCATAAACAGTGTGAGTTATGGCAAAATTGAATAACTTGATTACATTTCTAACATGATAAAATCACTGATTTGTACCTATGAAAGTGAAGGAAATATGCCCTAGAGGCAATAATAAAGTTATTATTTATTTCCTTATATCATGATAAATGTTTATTATTCATGCTAGAATTGTATTAACCGGAAACATAATACATGTGTGAATATATAGACAAACAGTATGTCACTAGTATGCCTCTACTTGACTAGCTTGTTAATCAAAGATGGTTATGTTTCCTAACCATGAACAAGGAGTTGTTATTTGATTAACAAGGTCACATCATTAGTTGAATGATCTGATTGACATGACCCATTCCGTTAGCTTAACACTTGATCGTTTAGTATGTTGTTAATGCTTTCTTCATGACCCATACATGTTCCTGTAACTATGAGATTATGCAACTCCGTTTACGGAGGAACACTTTGGTACTACCAAGCGTCACAACGTAACTGGGTGATTATAAAGGAGTACTACAGGTGTCTCCAAAGGTACTTGTTGGGTTGGCGTATTTGAGATTAGGTTTTGTCACTCCGATTGTCGGAGAGGTATCTCTGGGCCTTCTCGGTAATACTCATCACCTAAGCCTTGCAAGCATTGTAACTAATGAGTTAGTTATGAGATGATGTATTACGGAACGAGTAAAGAGACTTGCGATAACGAGATTGAACTAGGTATTGGATACCGACGATCGAATCTCGGGCAAGTAACATACCGATGACAAAGGGAACAAAGTATGTTGTTATGCGGTTTGACCGATAAAGATCTTCGTAGAATATGTAGGAGCCAATATGGGCATCCAGGTTCGCTATTGGTTATTGACCAAGAATGGTTCTAGGTCATGTCTACATAGTTCTCGAACCCGTAGGGTCCGCACGCTAAGGTTTCGATGATGAGTTATATTATGAGTTTATGAGTTTTGATGTACCGAAGGAGTTGAGTCCCGGATGAGATCGGGGACATGACGAGAGTCTCGAAATGGTCGATACGTAAAGATCGATATATTGGACGACTATATTCGGAGTTCGGAAAGGTTCGAATGATTCGGTATTTTGAGTGCGGAGAGTTACGGAATTCGCCGGGAGAAGTATTGGGCCTTATTGGGCCCTGGGAAAGAGAGAGAGGATGCCTAGGGCAGGCTGCGCCCCCTTTGCCCTAGTCCGAATTGGGCTAAGGGAGGGCCGCACCCTCCTTCCTTCCCTTCTTTTTCCTCTTCCTAGTCTCCTACTCCTAATACATGGAAGGATCCTAGTTGGACTAGGAAAGGGAATCCTACTCCGGTGGGAGTAGGACTCCCTATGGCGCGCCTCCTCCTAGGCCGGCCTACTCCTCCCTCCCTCCTTTATATACGGGGCAGGGGCACCCCATGAACACACAAGTTGATCTACGGATCTTGCCTTAGCCGTGCGGTGCCCCTTCCACCATATTCCACTTCGGTCATATCGTCGCGGAGCTTAGGAGAAGCCCTGCGCCGGAGAAGTCATATCGTCGCGGAGCTTAGGCGAAGCCCTGCGTCGGTGGAGCATCAACATCGCCACCACGCCGTCGTCTTGACGGAACTCATCCCGACACTTTGCTGGATCGGAGTCCGGGATCGTCATCGAGCTGAGCGTGTGCAGAACTCGGAGGTGCCGTCGTTCGGTGCTTGGATCGGTCGGATCGTGAGGCGACGACTACATCAACAGCGTTGTTATAACGCTTCGCTTTCGGTCTCACGAGGGTGCGTGGGCGGACCTCTCCCTCTCGTTGCTATGCCATCACCATGGTCTTGCGTGATCGTAGGAAATTTTTGAAATTACTCGTTACCCATCGATGGCATCCGAGCCTGGTTTTATGCGTTGATGTCATATGCACGAGTAGAACACAAGTGAGTTGTGGGCGATACAAGTCATACTACCTACCAGCATGTCATACTTTGGTTCAGCGGTATTGTGAGATGAAGCGGCCCGGACCGACATTACGCGTACGCTTACGCGAGACTGGTTTCACCGCTGTGAGCACTCGTTGCTTAAAGGTGACTGGCGGGTGTCTGTCTCTCTCACTTTAGTTGAACCGAGTGTGGCTACGCCCGGTCCTTGAGAAGGTTAAAACGGAGTCTATTTGACGAAATATCGTTGTGGTTTTGATGCGTAGGTAAGAACGGTTCTTGCTCAGCCCGTAGCAGCCACGTAAAACTTGCAACAACAAAGTAGAGGACGTCTAACTTGTTTTTGCAGGGCATGATGTGATGTGATATGGTCAAGACGTGATGCTATATTTTATTGTATGAGATGATCATGTTTTGTAACCGAGTTATCGGCAACTGGCAGGAGCCATATGGTTGTCGCTTTATTGTATGAAATGCAAACGCCATGTAATTGCTTTACTTTATCACTAAGCGGTAGCGATAGTCGTAGAAGCAATAGTTGGCGAGACGACAACGATGCTACGATGGAGATCAAGGTGTCGCGCCGGTGACGATGGTGATCATGACGGTGCTTCGGAGATGGAGATCACAAGCACAAGATGATGATGGCCATATCATATCACTTATATTGATTGCATGTGATGTTTATCCTTTATGCATCTTATCTTGCTTTGATTGACGGTAGCATTATAAGATGATCTCTCACTAAAATTATCAAGACGTGTTCTCCCTGAGTATGCACCGTTGCCAAAGTTCGTCGTGCCCAGACACCACGTGATGATCGGGTGTGATAAGCTCTACGTCCATCTACAACGGGTGCAAGCCAGTTTTGCACACGCAGAATACTCAGGTTAAACTTGACGAGCCTAGCATATGCAGATATGGCCTCGGAACACGGAGACCGAAAGGTCGGCGTGAATCATATAGTAGATATGATCAACATAAGATGTTCACCATTGAAAACTACTCCATCTCACGTGATGATCGGTTATGGTTTAGTTGATTTGGATCACGTGATCACTTATATGACTAGAGAGATGTCTGTCTAAGTGGGAGTTCTTAAGTAATATGATTAATTGAACTTTAATTTATCATGAACTTAGTCCTGGTAGTATTTTGCAAATTATGTTGTAGATCAATAGCTCGCGTTGTTGCTTCCCTATGTTTTCATATGTGTTCCTAGAGAAAGTTGTATTGAAAGATGTTAGTAGCAATGATGCGGATTGGATCCGTGATCTGAGGTTTATCCTCATTGCTGCGCAGAAGAATTATGTCCTTAATGCACGCTAGGTGACAGACCTATTGCAGGAGCAGATGCGGGCGTTATGAGCGTTTGGCTAGCTCAATATGATGACTACTTGATAGTTTAGTGCACCATGCTTAACGGCTTAGAATCGGGACTTCAAAGGCGTTTTGAGCGTCATGGACCATATGAGATGTTCCAGGAATTGAAGTTAATATTTCAAGCAAATACCGAGTTGAGAGATATGAAGTCTCCAACAAGTTCTATAGCTAAAAGATGGAGGAGAATCGCTCAACTAGTGAGCGTGTGCTCAGATTGTGCGAGTACTTCAATCGCTTGAATCAAGTGGGAGTTAATCTTCCGGATAAGATAGTGATTGACAGAATTCTCTAGTCACCATCACTAAAAGTTACTAGAACTTCGTGATGAACTATAATATGCAAGGGATGACGAAAACAATTCCCAAGCTCTTCGCGATGCTAAAATCGCGAAGGTAGAAATCAAGAAAAACATCAAGTGTTGATGGTTGACAAGACCACTAGTCTCAAGGAAAAGGGCAAAGGGAAGAAGGGAACTTCAAGAAGAGCGGCAAGCAAGTTGCTGCTCGAGTGAAGAAGCCCAAGTCTGGATCTAAGCCTGAGACTAAGTGCTTTTGCTACAATGAAACTGGTCACTGGAAGCGGAACTACCCCAAGTATTTGGCGGATAAGAAGGATGGCAAAGTGAACAAAGGTATATTTGATATACAAATTATTGATGTGTATTTTACTAGTGTTCGTAGCAACCCCTCGGTATTTGATACTGGTTCAGTTGCTAAGAGTAGTAACTCGAAACAGGAGTTGCAGAATAAACAGAGACTAGTTGAAGGGGAAGTGACGATGAGTGTTGGAAGTAGTTCCAAGATTGATATGATCATCATCGCACACTCCCTATACTTTCGGGATTAGTGTGGAACCTAGATAAGTGTTATTTGGTGTTGAGCATAAATATGATTTGATCATGTTTATTGCAATACGTTATTCATTTAAGTAAGAGAATAAATTGTTGTTCTATTTACATGAATAAAACCTTATATGGTTACACACCCAATGAAAATGGTTCATTGGATCTCGATCATAGTGATACACATATTCATAATATTGAAACCAAAAGATGCAAAGTTAATAATGATAGTGCAACTTATTTGTGGCACTGCCGTTAAGGTCATATTGGTGTAAAGCGCATGAAGAAAACTCCATGCTGATGGACTTTTGGAATCACTTGATTATGAATCATTTGATGCTTGCGAACCGTGCCTTTTGGGCAAGATGACTAAAACTCCGTTCTCGGAACAATGGAACAAGCTACTGACTTATTGGAAATAATACATACCGATGTATGCGATCCAATGAATGTTGATGCTCGTGGCAAGTATCGTTATTTTCTGACCTTCACAAGATGATTTGAGTAGATATGGGTATATCTACTTGATGAAACATAAGTCTGAAATAGTTGAAAGGTTCAAAGAATTTCAGAGTGAAGTGGAAAATCATCGCAACAAGAAAATAAAGTTTCTGCGATCTGATCGTGGAGATGAATATTTGAGTTCGAGTTTGGTCTTCAATGAAAACAATGTGGAATAGTTTCACAGCTCACGCCACCTGAAACACCACAGCATTATGGTGTGTCGAGCGTCGTAACCGTACTTTATTTTGATATGGTGCGATCTATGATGTATCTTACCGATTTACCACTATCGTTTTGGGGTTATGCATTAAAGACAGCTGCATTCACGTTTAATAGGGCACCATCTAAATCCGTTGAGATGACACCGTATGAACTATGGTTTAGCAGTAAACCTAAGCTGTCGTTTCTTAAAAGTTTGGAGTTGTGATGCTTATGTGAAAAGTTTTCACCTGATAAGCTCGAAACCAAATCGAGAATCGTCTTCATAGAATACCCAAAGGTAACTATTGGGTACACCTTCTATCACAAATCCGAAAGCAAGATATTTGTTGCTAAGATGGATCCTTTCTAGAGAAGAAGTTTCTCTCGAAAGAAGTGAGTGGGAGGAAAGTAGAACTTGATGAGGTAATTGTACCTTCTCCCTTATTGGAAAGTAGTTCATCACAGGAATCAGTTCGAGTGATTCCTACACCAATTAGTGAGGAAGTTAATGATGATGATCATGAAACTTCAGATCAAGTTGCTACCAAACCTCGTAGGTCTTCGAGTAAGATCCGCACTGAGTGGTACGTTAATCCTATTCTAGAAGTCATGTTACTAGACCATGATGAACCTCGAACTATGAGGAAGCGATGATGAGCCCAAATTCCATGAAATGGTTTGAGACCATGAAATCTGAGATGGGATCCATGTATGAGAACAAAGTATGGACTTTGATGGAGTTGCCGATGATCGGCAAGCCATGTTATATAAATGGATCTTCAAGAGGAAGACAGATGCTGATAGTAGTGTTACTATCTACAAAGCTCGACTTGTCGCAAAAAGGTTTTCGACAAGTTCAAGGTGTTGACTACAATGAGATTTTCTCAACTGTAGCGATTCTTAAGTCTGTCCGAATCATGTTAGCAATTGCTACATTTTATGAAATCTGGCAAATGGATGTCAAAACTACATTCTTTAATGGATTTATTAAAGAAGAGTTGTATATGATGCAACCAGAAGTTTTTGTCAATCCTAAAGGAGCTAACAAAATGTGCAAGCTCCAGCGATCCATCAATGGACTGGTGCAAGCATCTCGGAGTTGGAATATACGCTTTGATGTGTTGATCAAAGCATATGATTTTATCTGACTTTTGGAAAGGCCTGTATTTACAAGAAAGTGAGTGGGAGCACTACAGCATTTCGATAAGTATATGTGAATGACATATTGTTGATCGGAAATAATGTAGAATTATTCTGCAAAGCATAAAGGAGTATTTGAAAGGAGTTTTTCAAAGAAGGACCTCGGTGAAGCTGCTTACATATTGAGCATCAAGATCTATAGAGATAGATCAAGGCGCTTGATAAGTTTTCCAATGAATACATACCTTGACAAGATTTTGAAGTAGTTCAAAATGGAACAGTCAAAGAAAGAGTTCTTGCCTGTGTTACAAGGTGTGAGATTGAGTAAGACTCAAAACCCGACCACGGCAGAAAATAGAAAGAGAATGAAAGTCATTCCCTATGCATCGGACATAGGTTCTATAAAGTATGTCATGCTGTGTACCAGATCTATTGCATACCCTACCACTAAGATTGGCAAGGAGTGCAATAGAGATCTAGGAGTAGATCAATGGACAGCGGTCAAAATTATCCTTAGTAGAATAAGGATATGTTTCTCGATTATGGAAGTGAAAAAGGTTAAATAAGTAAAGGTTACGTCGATGCAAGTTTTAAACACTAATCTAGATGACTTTGAGTCTCAATCTGGATTCATATTGAAAGTGGGAGCAATTAGCTAGAGTAGCTCCGTGCAGAGCATTGTAGACATAGAAATTTGCAAAATACTTACGGCTCTGAATGTGACAGACCGTTGACTAAAATTATCTCACAAGCAAAACATGATCACACCTTAGTACTCTTTGGGTGTTAATCACATAGCGATGTGAACTAGATTACTGACTCTAGTAAACCCTTTGGGTGTTGGTCACATGTCGATGTAAACTATGGGTGTTAACCACATATAGATGTGAACTATTGATGTTAAATCACATGGTGATGTGAACTAGATTATTGACTCTAGTGCAAGTGGGAGACTGAAGGAAATATGCCCTAGAGGCAATAATAAAGTTATTATTTATTTCCTTATATCATGATAAATGTTTATTATTCATGCTAGAATTGTATTAACCGGAAACATAATACATGTGTGAATATATAGACAAACAGTATGTCACTAGTATGCCTCTACTTGACTAGCTTGTTAATCAAAGATGGTTATGTTTCCTAACCATGAACAAGGAGTTGTTATTTGATTAACAAGGTCACATCATTAGTTGAATGATCTGATTGACATGACCCATTCCGTTAGCTTAACACTTGATCGTTTAGTATGTTGTTAATGCTTTCTTCATGACCCATACATGTTCCTGTAACTATGAGATTATGCAACTCCGTTTACGGAGGAACACTTTGGTACTACCAAAGCGTCACAGCGTAACTGGGTGATTATAAAGGAGTACTACAGGTGTCTCCAAAGGTACTTGTTGGGTTGGCGTATTTGAGATTAGGTTTTGTCACTCCGATTGTCGGAGAGGTATCTCTGGGCCTTCTCGGTAATACTCATCACCTAAGCCTTGCAAGCATTGTAACTAATGAGTTAGTTATGAGATGATGTATTACGGAACGAGTAAAGAGACTTGCGGTAACGAGATTGAACTAGGTATTGGATACCGGCGATCGAATCTCGGGCAAGTAACATACCGATGACAAAGGGAACAAAGTATGTTGTTATGCGGTTTGACCGATAAAGATCTTCGTAGAATATGTAGGAGCCAATATGGGCATCCAGGTTCCGCTATTGGTTATTGACCAAGAATGGTTCTAGGTCATGTCTACATAGTTCTCGAACCCGTAGGGTCCATGCGCTTAAGGTTTCGATGGCAGTTATATTATGAGTTTATGAGTTTTGATGTACCGAAGGAGTTCGAGTCCCGGATGAGATCGGGGACATGACGAGGAGTCTCGAAATGGTCGATCGTAAAGATCGATATATTGGACGACTATATTCGGAGTTCGGAAAGGTTCGAATGATTCGGTATTTTGAGTACCGGAGAGTTACGGAATTCGCCGGGAGAAGTATTGGGCCTTATTGGGCCCTGCGGGAAAGAGAGAGAGGATGCCTAGGGCAGGCTGCGCGCCCCCTTGCCCTAGTCCGAATTGGGCTAAGGGAGGGCCGCACCCTCCTTCCTTCCCTTCTTTTTCCTCTTCCTAGTCTCCTACTCCTAATACATGGAAGGATCCCTAGTTGGACTAGGAAAGGGAATCCTACTCGGTGGGAGTAGGACTCCCCTATGGCGCGCCTCCCCTAGGCCGGCCTACTCCTCCCTCCCTCCTTATATATCGGGGCAGGGGCACCCCATGAACACACAAGTTGATCTCGGATCTTGCCTTAGCCGTGTGCGGTGCCCCTTCCACCATATTCCACTTCGGTCATATCGTCGCGGAGCTTAGGAGAAGCCCTGCGCGGAGAAGTCATATCGTCGCGGAGCTTAGGCGAAGCCCTGCGTCGGTGGAGCATCAACATCGTCACCACGCCGTCGTCTTGTGGAACTCATCCCGACACTTTGCTGGATCGAGTCCGGGATCGTCATCGAGCTGAGCGTGTGCAGAACTCGGAGGTGCCGTGACGTTCGGTGCTTGGATCGGTCGGATCGTGGAGACGTCGACTACATCAACAGCGTTGTTATAACGCTTCCGCTTTCGGTCTCACGAGGGTGCGTGGACGGACACTCTCCCTCTCGTTGCTATGCCATCACCATGGTCTTGCGTGATCGTAGGAAATTTTTGAAATTACTACGTTACCCATCGAAAGGCCTACAACCAGCAAGAAATCCATCTTTTGATGCACGGAGGCAATAGAACATGTACTTGAACCTTGGTGTGGGGGCTGGGTTCAAAGGATCCTCAAAAGTAGTCACTATGCACCTGCTTCCAGGGTTTGTGTCAAGCACACATTGTAGGTAGTCCCTCAACCTCAGATACTGCTTTCTATGATCACCTTGCACAACATCAACAGCCATCAGTCTTGCCCTATATGCCAAACTCCTAGGTACATGCACCCCAAACTTCTTCTTAGTATGTTTGAGAACTGTCTCTACATCTGCCTTTACATTTGATCTAACTGTGTCCTCCACAGCTTCTGCAACCCATTCAGCAGTAACCTTTGTACTCTCTCCACAAGCTCCACAACTATGATCCATGTGGCACTTATTGATTGTGAATGTATCTTCATGGGCTACTTTGGATGCAGTCATGAAAAAATCACATCCATTCTTCCTCTCTGGGCACCAAACAATAACCCTTGATGGTTCATTCCTATGGTACTGAAAGTTTCTCAAAGTCCTAACATGAAAATTTCTCAATGCCTTTCTAAACGCATACACATTGGTGAAGCAAAGGTCCTTGCACAGCTGCTCATGTGCATCAGGTACCTTTGGGTCATACCATTTCCTCTCTTTCTTCTTCTTCAATCTTCTCTTCCTTCCAGAAGGTAGTCTTGGAGTCTCCCCATCTGAGTCAGAAATGCCCACATCATCAGGGAAGCAATACTCATCAGCTTCAGGTACAAAATCTTGAAACTTTGGGATCTCTGGCTGACTGTGAGCTCTGGAAGTTGGACCTGGATTTGCTGCTGCTCTTCTCACAGGCTTGAGTTTCTCAGGCCTGCATTTTTCCACAACTATTTCCTCTCCACTGTCAGCCTCTTTCTCCTCCTGCCAAAACTCTGAAACATCACTGTCACCTTCAAACTGTGGTCTGTCTTCAACATCATCTCTTTCTTCTTCATTTCCAATATTTTCTTCACCTCTCTTCCAAGCCTTGTAAGACATCTTTATCCCTCTATAGTCACCCCTATCAATCTCAAAGTCTGAGGATGATATGTCAATATCATCATCCTCTTCACCAGCAGCCTGTCCATCATCATCTCCACCATGAGCTTCTGAAATTTTCAAGTTACAGCTTTGCTGTGTGTTCAAATTAACTTCAAGAGGGTGGACCACTCCATCTTGTGACAGACTTAACACAAAACCAGGACCCCCCACTGGACTGCCTATTGGAATTTGTTCTTCACAAACATTGTGAGCCCTGTTACATTCAACATCTCTATCTTCATTTGCCTTGGAAACAATGATATTGAGCACTGTTATATCTGAGTGGTCTATCATTTCTTCAACTGCATCTTGACTGTCCAGAAGAAATAAACCTTCCTGTCCAATCCCTTGTTCTTTTACCCAGTACATGTAGTCATCTGACCCATAGCCTTCAGTCTCAGTAAGTGCTATCAAGTTCAGAAATGTGATGTCTGAAACAGAAAACCTCCTTTCCATATTATCTCTGCCCTGGAAATGCATCCTAACCTCCCAAATTTCATCATCCAGCCTGCATTACATAATATGTTATTTGAAAAGCCCAACTAACTAAGTGTTTTTTGCTACAAAAATTCAGTGCAAACTAACTATAAAGTACAGTAAGGAATCTGAATCCACCATGCATTTCTACTAAATCTAACTAATATTCAGTGCATGTTCATGTTCTAAGATGAATCACAGCAGCATCAACCTAGGGTTTGGTCAAAAACTAACTAAATTATCTATGTTGTTTGAAATGAACAAGCAGAAATGCAGAAACTGTTGAAGGAGCTCATAAGAGGAAAAAAACTTACTCCACCCTCCAAATGCAGAGGCCAGTCTTTGGGAGTTGGCGGATCTGCTGCACAGCGCTAGCAAGAGACCTCGCTGCTCTGTACTCAAGCGAGAACTGGCAATCACCAGGCGACGGCGGTGTAGCCTGTGGCGTAGGAGCCTGCATCAGAGCTGCAGCCTGTGGTGTCTGCTGCGGCGGCGGCGGCGCCGCCGGCTGGGTTCTGGCTTACCGCTCCCACCGATTATCAACCTCTGAGAACTCGCCGCCTCCATCCCCCCTTCCACCTCCACCCGTTGAATGGCCGCCATCGCCTAGTTTCGCCGCCGCCGCCATCGGAGAGGGAGGCGCGCACGAGAGAGAGGGAGACAGAGAGGGGGAAGACAGAGTGAGGGCGGGCCGGATCCGTTTGACCTGGTCGGGACGGCCCGTGCGCCCTAACGGCCGTCACCCGCGCCGTGAGCACTGTGGCCGACAAAACACTGACGGGCGGGCCCCATATGTCATAACCCCAGTTAAAACTTAACCGTTCGGCCACTTGGGTTTTTTGGAACAGCCAGCCAGTTTTGTGGTAGTTTTTTGAAAAATTAAAAAAAGCGGTAGTTTTTCGGAACGATAGCCCGTAATGTGGTAGTTTTTTGCTATTCACTCACAAAATAGCTGAACAACTTCTATCAGAAGAGCCTCAAAGCTAAACGGTAACAAGGCATCAAGAACATAAAAGCAGAATGCCTGGGGTCATCTACATCAACACTTGTCTTATCAGACTGTACAACTGTTGGTTCTGAATGATTGCTATCACCTATCAGGTAATACGGGATGAAGATCAGCTGAAGCTACTGGTGCATGGATTCCTGAAAATTACGGGTAACATCAGAAACAATATACGAATCAGTTATCCCCCAGAACAAAGAAGAGAGAGTAAAACCGGGACAGGGCACCCTGACACTAGGAATGCCAGAACACAAAAAACAGAAATCCAGGCAATATTGTAGGTTTTCCTCTGCACGCTAGCAGAATTATGGTGGAAAACCTACAATTAACTAGTTCACCATACATTAGCTGGTCGGGGAACTTTGCTAAAAAAGGTTAGCCGAGAGGCCATATCAGCACAATCAACACTGAGGTAAAGGTTGAAGTGCTGGACTTTCTAGGGTTCCTACCATGCAGTGCATAAAGTGTTAACAAAGTTGTTTGGAGGTTGGTTTGTGATTTGGATGGGGTGGGGAAGAAGAACTAACACTTGGGCAATGGAGTTAGCTGGGATCAAAATTATGCCGGGATCATGTGGGCAAGGATCCCATCTGATCCCAGCTAATACATCAACCTGTAAGTGCTTACATTGGCTGAATAGACGACCTACCGTATTACCTATTTAAGAGGATTATTAAATCCAGATGCGATGTGGGTATACTTCAATCTGTTCATTTGAGCTGCTGCTGCTGGTTATTGGAAACATGGAGTACTTGTGTGCTGCTGCTGTTTTTTTTTGCTGTCTGCTGTTATTACTTGAATTTGAAATATGATCTCATTTTAGATGGAGAAGGCAAACTAGAAAACAAATACAGTAAATTGTTCACTAACAGAATTCAAAGCAAACTAGAATACAAATATGATCTCATTTGAATTCAGTTAGAGCAAACTGTTCAGTTACAGAAATTTTTGGTAATTTCAGTTAACTGAACATTTCAGTTTTGATAACTGTGCAAACTTCAGTAAACTGATTTGGTAAATTCAGTTAACTGAATCATGCAACTGACAGTAAATTCAGTTAACTGAATCATGCATGATTCAGTAAATTCAGTGTGTGTGTGTGTGATGATTTGACTGCTATTGACAGCTAAATTCAGTTAGCTGTGTGTATCTGAAAATTCAGTTAGAGCAAAATTCAGCGATTTTGAAACAATGAATATTTCTGGAAAGAATAAATATACCTAAAGTATTATCTTCACGTTAACACAATCAGTATTTTTGGAAACAATAATATTGAACTTATTTGATTATTATTGTGTGTGTGTGTGTGTGTGTGTGTGTGTGTGTGTGTACCTATATGAATTAATTTGAACTTATTTGAATTATTTGAAAATAGTCATCTTATTGGTTGTTTTAATTTGGTGCTGAAAATAGTCGTCTTTTGAAGTTTCATCAGTAGTACACTTCTCAGTTTCAAAATCCAAATTGCTACACAAAATGTAAAAATGAGCACAAGATGACGATCTAGAATAATTATTCAATAATCATAATCATTCTAATAATCATCTCAATAGTTGAAAGCATTAATTCACACAGCCCTAATAAATTTACACACTGATAGGACAAGCAATACGCCTAAAACTTTGGATAGCTGAAAAAGCTCACATCATCTAATGTTTTGACCAAAACTCTGTCAACGTTCCCAGTGCATTCAACATTCAGTTTTGACAAAGAAACAAGGGAGCAAGTGGACGAGGGCTTCTGAATCTGGGTGGATTGGCGTTTCTGAATCTCAAGTTACTATCAGCAACACACTACATCAACAGAAACACTGAAGACTGACAGAGAAAACAGACTACAGCAGAAAAAGATTTTGCAATCGAGATATCAGATTTATAGATCCTCTAAACCAATTTCAGCAGTGCGATGTATAAATTGAATTCTATCTCAGGAAGGGAATAATGGAAGACTTCTTCTCATGATTACATCTTTGACATGTTTCCAAGAAACTAAGAATACTGGGAATCAACAGAATATATTGATTGATTTTGGAACGGAGGGAGTAGTAAAGTAGCGAATTCAGAGACAATTCACAACTTAGGTGTTCTCTTCTCTCCTGGTATGAATCTTCAGACTAACATTACAGCTACCAGTGTTGACAAGTAAAAAGAGCTAATTGTTGTGGAAAAAGATTTTTAAAAATCGAGATTGATTTCATCAGAGGATAACTGTTCACCAATAACAATCAGCAGTAAATTCACCAATTCACAGAAACAGTGCTTCTTCAGTTCAGAGTATCAATTTACTAAAGTTCCTACAGACGACAGACACAAAGTGGCAGACTAATTCGGGTCGGGGGCGATGTGTTGTTCATTCCTCGTCGTCGCCCCGCCCGGCGCTCAGTCGCCGCCGCCGCGCGGCCCCCTCCAGATGAGGTAGAGGGCGAGAGCGATGACCCCCAGAGCGGACGCGCACACGACGAAGTTCTGTAAGCTGGGGAGCGCCTGGGCACCCGCACCCGCTGTCGCCTCCGTGATGGAGGAAGCAGGGCCGGCAGCCCGGGCCCTGGCGGCGAAGGCGATGAGCGTGGAGCACTCGAGGCTCTGCACGGCGCTCGTCTCAAACTCCGCGAGCATCTGCCGGACTGCGGGTGGCAGCTCCAGGCCGGAGCGCAGAGCCGACTTTACCCCGGGGGCGATCACCTTGCCGTGCAGCAGCGCCTCAACGGCCGGCTCCATCTGGGTGCCGAGCCGACCGAGGAGGCTGGGCGCCACCCTGGCGAGGACGACGTCGTCGACGAAGAGGGGGAGATGGAGAAGCCGTCCACGACGCAGCAGCAGCGGGGCGTGGTCGACGCAGACAGCCGCTGCATCGACCAGCAGCTCCCTCTGACGCGGGTCTGCGACCTCTGCTGCCGGCGCCGGAGTGGATGGAGGCGCCTCAAGAAGCCCCTTCAATCCCTCCGCCCCAGCCTTGACGGCGGCCTTGAGCCGCGTCTTGGCCTCCTCGCGCGCCAGCTCGCGGAGCACGCTTTTGGCGAGCTCCGCGGCCTCCTGCTTGAGGAGAGGCCACGCCATGAGCGCCAGCTCCCATAGCAAATCCTTGGCCATCTGCCGTGCGCCCGGCCTGAAACACCCACAAATTGAATCAAAAACCTTAATCTGCTACAGCGGGAGCGAGGCCGCTACGATCAGGAACAATCCGCTACAGGTAACAGAATGAACCCACAAAACAGAAGAACTGATCGCGGTAAATCCCCATCGATTCGCCGACCAACTGCCAAGATTGGCCCCCGATCACCGAATCTACCGGCAATTTGTCCCCCGATCGACAAACGAAAAGAACTGACGCTGATTTGCAAGAAACGCCTGTGGAACCTGACGACAAATCTAGCAACGCGGCCGCCCAGAGAAATGACCATGGCAGAGGGGAGGGCGGAGAGGAAAAGGTGTACCTCTTCCTCTTTGGTCGTCGGCGCGAGGCAGTCGGTGCGCCCGCCGCTCGCGATGCGGCTCGTTCCTCGGCGCGTGGTGATCCCGCCCGCCGCTGACGCGGTTCTTCCTCGGCGCCGCCCGCCGCTCGTTCCTCGGCGCGAGGCTTGCAGTTGATCCCGCCCGCCCGCCGCTCCCGACGCTCGGCTCCTCGCCGCGGTTGTGGTCGGCGCCGGGCTCGCGCGGTCTCGGCCGCGCTGCGAGCTGTGCGCCGGTCTCGCCGGTGGATGGGGCGGCGCCTTCGGAACCAGAGGAGGGTGGGGTTGATTGGAGGGGATTGGAGGGGAGGGGAGGGGAGGCGAGGGTTTCGTCGGCGGTGGGAAGTGGGGATTGGGCACGGAGCGCGGAGGGGAGGAGGGGAGGGGAGGGGAGCTGCGCCTGCGCCTGCGCTTATGTAGGCACCCGCCCGCTTATGCCCACGGCTAGCTATCGTGTTTGAAGGTGAAAATTACGGATTTGGGTCTTCCTAATCTTTGACGCATAACGATTTGGTACCCATTTAGCTACAGTTCAGTCGATTGATCTGACTTTGGGGTCAGTCGACTTTCGTGGGGGTGGGGACGATGGGGGGCGCGGTGGTGGGGCGGTGGTGTGGGAACTCGCCGAAGAAAAGGCTCGGCGCGGGGGGCCTAGAGGGATGACCGGGGTATGGGGAGTGGTTCCTGGGAGGGTGGGGCGGCGAGGCGGCGCGGGAGCGTCACCGGCCGCGGGCGGCGGTGATGGCTGGCGGCTCAAGTCAATCGAATAACCTCAACTGAAAAAGTCAGTCGACTGACATGTAGCCTCACTCATTTGGTACCACAGCTCGAGAAACGCTCCAATACAGTTCTTATACATGAAAACCAACCAACCGTCCACCGTCGCCTGTCGTCGCCGTCATGGCGAAGACCAACGGATGGGAGATCATGGTCGATGACCGGGCCGACACCGATCAGGTCAAGGTCTCCATCGCCCGCGAGATCGCCACCCGGTTCAAGAGCCTGCCATTGCTCGTGAACCACACGCGGGGCTTGCTCAAGCAGTTCAGGGCAGATGAGAAGGCTCGTGTGTTCCCGGACTACAAGGGCGTGCCCGTGGTTGCCGCTGTCGTGTGGTGCTTGCTTGAGTCATGGTTTCGCGATGCTGACCATTGGTGCATGTACCACCCGCGCATCAGGTGCATCAAGCGGCCGCTCCTGTCGGATCAAAAGGCAGAGCATGTAGAGCACGTTCAAGTTGTTGTGCCACACCGATCGACCCCAACTACCTCACCATCTCCCGCAAAAAGCCGGCAGCAGGTATGCCTGTGGTCGTCATTGACAAGGAGGAGGAGCAGGATGCTTCACCTGATGTGCAGGTCGTGGCCCGGCCTGTTATCGCAGGCCATAAGGAGGCGCCCATCGATGTGGAGGAGCTGGCAGACACGTTTCTTCCCGTGAAGACCGAGAAGGAGCCACGGGAGGAGGAGGAGGAGCCACATGAGGAGGAGGAGAAGCCACGGAGGAGGAGGAGGAGGAGGAGGAGGAGGAGGAGGAGGAGGAGAAGGAGAAGGAGAAGAAGAGGGCATTCAAGATGCACGCTCGGCGCCGCTCTGCACGCCGATCCCCCACCGTTCCGCCTGACTGTTGCAGTTTATAAAAGAAAATATGCAGTTAGTAGCAGTTAATTTATATTTGTATGCAAGTTTGAACTACCTATGATGTGAGTGTCAGTCTACCAATGAAGAAAGCATGAACTACCTATGATGCATATATGAGTGAACTATCTATGTTTTGGTAGTTGGCAACATCTATTTTGTCTCAATTTTAACTATCTATGTTTTTTGGGCAACATCTACCTATGAAGAAATTTTGGACATTGTTTTAACAACTGTTTTCTCTCAATTTTAACAATTTTGGCAACATCTATGTTTGTCAGTTTGGACACTGTTTTGGCAATTGGCTTTATGTTTCTTTGTCAGTTATCATCCATTTTTGGCAACACCTGTTATGAAATGTTTGATAGCATATTCAGATCCATTTTTGGCAACATCCATGTTCGTAAAAATGCATTCAGACATTGACACATTCAGATAGTGACACTGAATTTAAACACAACATAAATTCAGTTGCATTCGGACTTATCTCAGTTGCATTCAAACAGTGACACATTCAGTTGCATTCAGATAGTGACACATTCAGCTACATTCAGACTTATCTCATTCAAATGATGAGGAAATGAAGTTAAACACAACATAAATTCATCGGGTGCATTACAGAACATAACATGCAGTTCTTGGTGCTATATATTCTTAGTTCTTCAGGTGCAACATATTCATCGGTGCATTATCTCACCCTTTGTTCGATTGCCGCATAAGTACTGACTTCTTGAACAGATACAACACAAGTTTTCTCTTGAGTTTTGCTATACATTCTCAGTCATTAATTAAACTAGTAGAATATATATGCAATTAGAAAAATTAAAAGACCTTTAGCAAAACACGAGCATACTTGTGTTATTTATAAAACTCGATGAATTTTTGACCCCTTCCGACAATATCGATGTTCCAAAAGAAGAACAACCATAGGAATACACCCTCTCATTCTCTTCTTATTCTTTCTTTAAAATTGAGCGACCGCTCATTTTCTTCTTATCTTAAGAAAAGCAATTCACTCTTATCGCATACGACACATTCTCATCACGGTAGTATTTCCTGTTGGTGACAACCCGCCACCAAGACCAATCCAAGCTGCTGCGGGCGCCTCCGGCCGCCGCCACCCCGCCTAGCGAGTTAATGTAGTTGAGCGAGCTAGAAAGCGTATGTTGGATGTGCGTCATCAACGTATGAAAGATCGTGGATGTCGCCTAGAGGGGGGTGAATAGGCGTTTAAAATAATTACGGTAGAGGCTTGAAAAATGCGGAATAAACCTAACGGTTAATTTGTCAAGCACAAAACCTACAACAACTAAGCTCACCTATGTGCACCAACAACTTATGCTAATCAAGATAAGCAACTATGTGATAGCAAGATATATGACAGAGAACAATATGGCTATCACAAAGTAAAGTGCATAAGTAAAGGGCTCGTGTAAGAGATAACCGAGGCACGCGGATACGACGATGTATCCCGAAGTTCAAACCCTTGCGGATGCTAATCTCCGTTTGGAGCGGTGTGGAGGCACAATGCTCCCCAAGAAGCCACTAGGGCCACCGTAATCTCCTCACGCCCTCGCACAATGCAAGATGCCGTGATTCCACTAAGGGACCCTTGAGGCGGTCACCGAACCCGTACAAATGGCAACCCTTGAGGCGGTCACAGGACCCGTACACTTTGGCAACCCTTGGGGCGGTCACGGTACCGTCAAATTGCTCGGGCGATCTCCACAACCTAATTGGAGACCCGGCGCTTGCCGGAGCTTTACACCACAATGATTGAGCTCCGAACACCACAAAGGTTGGGGCTATCTCCCCAACGACACCACGAAGCTTCACCACAATGGAATATGGCTCCGAGGTGACCTCAACCGTCTAGGGCGCCCAAGCACCCAAGAGGAACAAGCTCAAGGGTACCAAGCACCCAAGAGTAATAAGCTTCTCAACTTGTAACTTCCACGTATCACCGTGGAGAACTCAAACCGATGCACCAAATGCAATGGCAAGGGCACACAGAGTGCTCTAGTCCTTCTCTCTCAAATCCAACCGAAGCAACTAATGCTAGGGAGGAAAATGAGAGGAAGAACAAGAAGGAGAACACCAAGAACTCCAAGATCTAGATCCAAGGGGTTCCCCTCACATAGAGGAGAAAGTGATTGGTGGAAATGTGGATCTAGATCTCCTCTATCCTTTCCCCCAAAAAGTAGCAAGAATCCATGGAGGGATTGAGAGTTAGCAAGCTCGAAGAAGGTCAACAATGGGGGAAGAACACGAGCTCAAAGGATAAGGCTCAATGGAGAAGAAGACCCCCTTTTAAAGGAGGGGAAAATCCAACCGTTATGTGCTCAGCCCGCACATGAGTGGTACTACCGCTCCACGAGCGGTACTACCGTTCGGGCGGAAGAAGCAGGGAGAAGGAGCAACAAAATATGAACCTTGGGGCGGTAGTACCGCATATAAGCGGTACTACCGCTCACCCCAACGGTACTACCGCTGGAGGAGCAGAACATGAGATCAAAAGAGGCAAGGCAGAGCAGAGTACGGCGGTAGTAATGCAGTAGCGGTACTACCGCCCGACCGGAGCGGTACCACCGCTTTGGCGGTACTACCGTGCCTTACTGCCGTGCAACTACTGCTAAACCCGACACGAAAAGAGCAGACCCAAAATCGAGGCGGTAGTAGGCGGTACTACCGCTTGACGCTACAAGCGGTACTACCGCTGCCACCGCGGTACTACCGCAGGGAGAAAAACAGAACTGCCATAACTTCTTCATATGAGCTCCGAATTGAGCAAACTCAAGCTTGTTTGAAACAAGACAACGAGTAGCATCAAAACAGCGAAGTGAAACCTCCAACAGAGAAGAACGGGCATAACCTCCAACATCGAAAACATCATAGAAGATGCATGTGAACTCCGTTTTCGATGAACTCGATCTTGTCATGAAAATGACCATAAGCTCCAAAACTCACAAGGAGAAGAACCAAACAAGAACCAAAAAGAAGATGCAAGGATGCAATGGTTTGAGCTCTCTACGAATGATACGATTAAGATACTCATCGAGAGCCCCCCTTGATAGTACGGAAATCGATCCTATAACCCGGTCTCCCACAACTACCATGAGACCGGTAAAATAGAAAACCTATCAAGGGCAAAACTTTGCCTTGCACATGATCCACTTGAGCTAGATGATGGCGATCTTGACTCCTCAAGTTGGACCACCTTTCTTGATTGCGTTGGCTCGATGAAGACTAGATGATTGCTCCCCATAGTCCACTATGGGTGAGCCACTCTTGACTCATCTTCACAAGTCCGTTGTCACCACAATGGACGACAAGCTTCAAGCACTTGATCTCTTCGTGATGCATCACTTGAACTTGCACACCGCATCCTAACCCCACAAAGAACTCTCACGAGGACCATGGGTTAGTACACAAAGCGTAATTGACAATGCTTACCATACCATGGGATCACTTGATCCCTCTCGGTATATCTTCTACGCTTTGTGTGTTGATCAACTTGATTCACTCTTTTACTTAGTCTTGATCAACCTCTCACAAGACCAATCTTTAGGTAATTCTTTGAATAGCACCTTGGTCATCACAAACTCTCCTTGAAACCAACAAATGTACTCCAAGAAAAGCCTATGGACAAAACCTTCAAATATAACTCAAGGCAACCATTAGTCCATAGAGATTGTCATCAATTACCAAAACCAAACATGGGGGCACCGCATGTTCTTTCAACGATATCTAGGCCAGGTTGATGACCCACAAGTATAGGGATTGCTACTTCTTGAGCACCGCTGGTTTTCCCTTGAAGAGGAAAGGGTCCATGATAAAGTAGCGTAAGTGTTTCCCTCAGTTTTGATACCTTGGTTCTCAAAAACTGAGGGAAATCTACGCTACTATTGCTGCATCACCCTTTCCTCTTCAAAAAAACCAACGCAAGCTCAAGACGTAGCAGGGGTAGGCGTGCCCCTGCCTTGTGGCCTCCTCGTTGATTGCTTGACGTCCACTCCAACTCCTCTGGATCACGTTTGTTCAGAAAATCACGTTCCCGAAGGTTTCATTCTGTTTGGACTCCGTATGATATTCCTTTCCTTCGAAAGACTGAAATAGGCAAAAAAAAACAGCAATTTCGGCTGGGCCTCCGGTTAATAGGTTAGTCCAAAAACAATATAAAAGTGTATAATAAAGCCCACTGAACATCCAAAATAGATAATATAATAGCATGGAATAATAAAAATTATAGATACGTTGGAGGCGTATCAAGCATCCTAAGCTTAATTCCTGCTCGTCCTCGAGTAGGTAAATGATAAAACAGAATTTTGATGTGGAATTCTTCTTAGCATAATTTTCAATGTAATTCTTTTTATTGTGGCATGAATATTTAGATCCGAAAGATTCAATATAAAAGTTTAATGTTGACATAAAACAATAATACTTCAAACATGCTAACCAAGCAATTATGTCTTATCAAAATAACATAGCCAAAGAAAGCTCATCCCTACAAAATCATATAGTTAGGCCATGCTTCAATTTCGTCACACAAACGTTCTCATCATGCATAACCCGATGACAAGGCGAGCAATTGGTTCATACTTTTAGCAGCGCTTCAGCCTTTTCAACCCTTACGCAATACATGAGCGCAAGCCATGGATATAGCACTATGGATGGAATAAAGTATAATGATGGGGTTATGTGAGAAGACAAAAGGTAGAAAGTCTCACACTGATGCGGCTAATAAATAGGCTATGGAGATGCCCATCAATTGATGTCAATGAGAGGAGTAGGGATTGCCATGCAATGGATGCACTAGAGCTATAAATATATGAAAGCTCAACAAAATAAACTAAGTGGGTGTGCATCCAACTTGCTTGCTCACAAAGACCTAGGGCATTTTGAGGAAGCCCATCATTTGAATATACAAGCCAAGTTCTATAATGAAAAATTCCCACTAGTATATGAAAGTGACAACATAGGAGACTCTCTATCATGAAGATCACGGTGCTACCTTGAAGCACAAGTGTGGAAAGTGACAACATAATCATCATGCCTAGCTAGGGGCGTTAAACGTTAGCGCTTGTTGCGAGGCAACCCAATCTTATTTTTGTTCTTTGCTTTTTGCTCCTGTTTAGTAATAATTCATCTAGCCTATGTTTAGATGTGGTTTTATGTTTTAATTAGTGTTTGTGCCAAGTAGAACCTTTGGGAAGACTTGGGTGAAGTCTTCTTGATCTTGCTGTAAAAATAGAAACTTTTTAGCTCACGAGATTAGATGCCATTTTTTAGTGGAGAGTGCTTTTAGGTTGATTCTTTTTGTAGATGATTAATATACAAATACCTCAGGTCCACCAATTTATTTCAGAATTGTTGGAGTTCCAGAAGTATAAGTTTGATACAGATTACTACAGACTGTTCTGTTTTGACAGATTCTATTTTCTATGTGTTGTTTGCTTATTTTGATGAATCTATGAGTAGTATCGGAGGTATGAACCATAGAGAAGTTGGAATAAAGTAGATATTGCACCAATATGAATTTAGAATGAGTTCACAACAGTACCTAAGTGGGGATTTATTTCCTTATACTAACTGTGCTCCTAAGATTTTCTGTTGAGTTTTGTGTTGTGAAGTTTTCAAGTTTTGGGTAAAGACTCGATGGACTATGGAATAAGGAGTGTCAAGAGCCTGAGATTGGGGATGCCCAAGGCACCCAAGGTAATATTCAAGGACAACCAAGAGCCTAAGCTTGGGGATGCCCCGGATGGCATCCCCTCTTTCATCTTCGTTCATCGGTAACTTTACTTGGAGCTATATTTTTAGTCACCACATGATTGTTGGGGAGCGTTGCAGAAAATAAAAATTTCTCGCTTCACCAAGATCAATCTATGGAGTCATCTAGCAACGAGATAGAGGAGTGCATCTACATACCCTTGTAGATCGCGGAAGCGTTCAAGAGAACGAGGTTGAGGGAGTCGACTCGTCGTGATCCAAATCACCGATGATCCTAGTGCCGAGCGGACGACACCTCTGCATTCAACACACGCACGGTTGGGGAAGGCGTCTCCTCCTTCTTGATCCAGCAAGGGAGGGAGAGGTTGATGGAGATCCAGCAGCACGACGGCGTGGTGGTGGAAATAGCGGCGATCTCGGCAGGGCCGCCAAGCTCTGAGAGGAGAGGTGTTGTAGAGGAGAGGAGGCGCCGGGAGCATGGGTGCGGCTGCCTCCTCCCTCCACTATATATAGGGGCCAGGGGGGCGCCCCCTCTAGATCCCATCTAGATGAGGAGGCGGCCAAGGGGTGGCTTGCCCCCAAGCCAAGTGGGCGCCCCCACCCCTAGGCTTTCAACCCTAGGCGCAGGGGAGGCCCAAGGGGCGCACCAGCCCACCAGGCTGGTTCCTTCCCACTTCAGCCCATGGGCCCCTCCGGATAGGTGGCCCCACCGGTGGACCCGGGACCCTTCCGGTGGTCCCAGTACAATACCGATGACCCCGAAACTTTCCGATGGTCAAACTGGACTTCCTATATATAATTCTTCACCTCTGGACCATTCCGGAACTCCTCGTGACGTCAGGGATCTCATCCGGACTCAACAACTTTGGGTTACCGCATACTAATATCTCTACAACCCTAGCATCTTGAACCTTAAGTGTGTAGACCCTACGGGTTCGGGAGACATGCAGACATGACCGAGACGACTCTCCGGCCAATAACCAACAGCGGGATCTGGATACCCATGTTGGCTCCCACATGTTCCACGATGATCTCATCGAATGAACCACGATGTCGAGGATTCAAGTAATCCCGTATACAATTCCCTTTGTCAATCGGTACGTTACTTGCCCGAGATTCGATCATCGGTATCCCAATACCTCGTTCAATCTCGTTACCGTCAAGTCAATTTATTCATACCGTAATGCATGATCCCGTGACCAACCACTTAGTCACTTTGAGCTCATTACGATGATGCATTACCGAGTGGGCCCAGAGATACCTCTCCGTCATACGGAGTGACAAATCCGATCTCGATCCGTGTCAACCCAAGCAGACACTTTCAGAGATACCTGTAGTATACCTTTATAGTCACCCGATTACGTTGTGACGTTTGGTACACCCAAAGCACTCCTACAGCATCCAGGAGTTACACGATCTCATGGTATAAGGAAATGATACTTGACCTTTGGAAAAGCTCTAGCAAACGAACTACGATCTTGTGCTATGCTTAGGATTGGGTCTTGTCCATCACATCATTCTCCCAATGATGTGATCCCGTTACTAATGACATCCAATGTCCATGGTCGGAAACCGTGACCATCTATTGATAAACGAGCTAGTCAACTAGAGGTTCACTAGGGACATGTTGTGGTCTATCTATTCACACATGTATTACGATTTCGGATTACACAATTATAGCATGAATAAAAGACAATTTTCATGAATGAGGAAATATAATAATAATAACCATTTTATTATTGCCTCTAGGGCATATTTCCAACAGTCTCCCACTTGCACTAGAGTCAATAATCTAGTTACATTGTGATGAATCGAACACCCATAGAGTTCTAGTGTTGATCATGTTTTGCTCATGGAAGAGGTTTACTCAACGGATCTGCGACATTCAGATCTGTATGCACTTTGCAAATATCTATGTCTCCATCTTGAACATTTTCAAGAATGGAGTTGAAGCAACGCTTGATGTGCCTGGTCTTCTTGTGAAACCCGGGCTCCTTGGCAAGGGCGATAGCTCCAGTGTTGTCACAGAAGAGTGTGATCGGCCCCGACGCATTGGGTATGACTCCTAGGTCGGTGATGAACTCCTTGAAAGTGCGTTATATCGACTAGAGGGGGGGTGAATAGGCGATTTTTATGAATTCTTCATCGAGAAATTTGCGGTGAGGAAATTCCTTAGCGAAGAACTACTTGCAGCAGAATAAGTACTCGAAGTAAGCATAACAGAATACACGCATAGTCATCATGAGGAAATGAAGACAATCACAGAATCTGAAAACGTAATCACAGGATAACTCAAGATGAAGACAAACCGATGAAGAAATTGGGCGAGGAAATTGAGAAAGTCTTGATCAAAGTCTTCAAACACAGATATGAACAAACACTCAACACAATAATGAGGAAATGAAAGGGTTGAGGAAATAGAACCAATAAGGTTGATGAAGACAATGATTTGGTAGACCAGTTCCAACTGCTGTCTCGGTTATACGTCTGGTTGGAGCGGCTGAGTATTTAAACTCGAGGACACACAGTCCGGACACCCGATCGCTGAGCACGCAGCTCGGGACACCAAGTCCTCACCGTATTCTCCTTGAACTAAGGTCACACAGACCTCGTCCAATCACTCGTGGTAAGTCTTGAGCGACTTCCAAACCTTCACAGACTTGGTCACTCGGCGATCCACAATTCCTCTTGGATGCTCTAGACCATGACGCCTAACCGTCTGGAAGAAGCACAGTCTTCAAAGGTAACAAGCGTCGGATCCACGCAGGATCAATTTCTTGATGATGCTCAATCACTTTGGGTTTGTAGGGGTTTGGTTTTTGGGTTTTCCTCACTCGATGATTTTCTCTCAAAGTCCTCGGAGGATGGGTTGCTCTCAAATGACAAGTGTCAAGTTCTCTCGAGCAGCCAACCAGCTAGTGGTTGTAGGAGGCGGCTATTTATAGCCTAGGGAGCAGCCCGACATGATAAGACATAAATGCCCTTCAATGACGTGACCGTTAGGTGGATAAGATATTTTGGGACAGTGGCGCGAAGACAAAGAACGGTCGGAAACTTGAATATCAAATTCCTCGGGGCTATCATGATCTTCTTTGTGTAGGCAATCCCTTTGGCGAATTCCTAACTCCTCGGTCGAACAAATTCCTCGTGACGGAAGAACTTCGTCTCGGTCATGAAGAAATTGACTGAACTGTATGAGATTTCAAAGGCTTCACTCGAAGGATTGGTAGGTGTAGGATTTTGAGTTGAGCATCACATGGGAATTTTTCCTTAGTATTTCCTCGACCCCTTTAACGATGACGGTGTTTCCTATGACTCAAGAAAGAGAAAATGAAACTACGAAAACAGAAGTCTTCACGCTTCATGTCCCTCAAATGAATACCAAGTCTTCAAGGTCACACCAATTTCTTCACTTTCAAAGTCTTGAAGGTCTTCAAAATATCAAAGTCTTGAGTTGAAGAACTTCATTTTAGGGTCGACTTTTCTCGTAAATATCAAACTCCTCATAGACTTATAGACCTGTGTACACTCACAAACACATTAGTTTCTTAACCTATAAGTCTTCAATACACCAAAATCACTAAGGGCACTAGATGCACTTACAATCTCCCCTTTTGGTGATTGATGACAATATAGGTTAAGTTTTCAACGAGGATAAACATATGAAGTGTAAATACTGATAATGAGGAATTTGATTGCAAGATATAGAAGAACTCCCCGAAGATGTGCATAGTGAGGAATTTGCGTTTGAGGCAATGCACATTTGAAGAATTGAATCATGGAGAGCTCCCCCTATATCTTGTAATTCATACACGCATTTGACATATAATATGAAGAATTTGAAATGCATGATGAAATATGGTGCTTGATGTTATTCGGAGTATGCAGAAATAACGCATCAAAAGTATCAGAGCCCAAATCAATTTGCTATGAAGATTTTCAAGGAGCTCACGAAAATCAGAGCATAGTGCAAGAGCATAATGCATCAAAAGTATCAAAGCACCATCGGGTTTAAGATTACAACTCGATCCAATAAAAAGTTTCAGAAGAACGAGAGTTGTAACTCAAATTACTGTATATAGGCAATAAACTAGACCCGCTTGAAGACTAACTCAAATTTCTCCCCTTTGTCATTGAATGACCAAAAGGATCGGCGAGGACTAACGCTCTGAAGAATTTCAAGTTGAAGACGGAGCGCTTGACATTGTTGGGGTTGTTTGTTGAAGTAGGACCAGCCGCGGTGTCTTCCAAGTCTTCATTTTCATCAGTGTCGCGAGATGAAGAATAGGAGCTGGCCACCAAGGAAGGAACTTTGACCTTCTTGTATTTCTTCGGAGGAGGTGCAGACCAGTCAAATTCTTCCTTGAGTCCCATGGACGTCAGTTCTTCTTCTTTGTAGACATGTGAAAGAACAGCCCAGTGCGTTTGAAGGTTTCATGAAGGTAGTAGTGGTTTTCCTCACTGCATTGTGTGTTGAGGTCATGTTGTGAAGAAAAGTACCAAAGCGACGTTTGACCCATTTATGATTACGATCAACCTTGATGAAGACCGAGGAGTAACTCATGATCGGTCGTCACCACAGGTGCGATAGCTTGAGGACTTTGCTTGACCGAGGTATTTGCGGCTGAGTCATGTGTGGCGAGTCATCATTGGTGGAGTAGGATGCTGCTTTGAAACTGTCCATCCAATGGACGAATGCCTTCATCGATCACAGCGATAGCCTTGCCCTTGTCATCACTGAGGTAAATGTCCGTTTGAGGACTTCAATCGGAGGCAAGTAGCTGCAGTGGTTCAAAGTATCAGCCTTGTAATTTAGTGAAGACCTTGTTCTGATGAGTCTCATAATCCAAGGCGCATAAGGCTTCAGCTCAAATGGTGACATAGCTATGTTTGCGAGTCCTCATGAAGAAATCATGGAAGTTGGACGGAACGCCATGGATGATGTTGAAAAGCATATTCTTCATGATGCCAACGACTTCTTCATCGTTCGAGTCGTGGCCTTTGATAGGACTCATTGTCTTCGTCAGAATCCGATAGACAGTCCGAGGCACATATAGTAATTCCTTGACGAGGAATTTGGTTCTTGGGGCCTGCCTTGGTTTCAAAGGCTTCATCAAGCACTTGCATATAGTGATTTGAGAGTTCGGTTCGTCGAGATACGACGTGCACCATCAAGTGGAGGATCGAGTGGTACGGCACGAAGCAATTCATTCTTTGGTGCCTTGTAGTGAGTATTTTCAGTCATCCAATCTAAGACCCATGAGTTCACGTCTTCAGCGTCTCCGGTGATGTGCAGCGTTGCATAAAACTGAAGAATTAGTTCTTCATTCCGATCCACAGATATCGGTGCAGAAATTTAGAAGTCTGCGTCGTGAAGAACACTGAGGACTGGCTCAAAGCCTGGCAGCGACTCCATATCCACATGAGGAATATGAGCATGATCGAAGATTTTATCCTTGTTGAAGAGCACTGAGGAATAGAAGTTGGCTTGGCTGGCAGTCCAGAAACGCCTCTTCCTAATGCGAGCAGAATCATATGGATTATAGTTAGTGAAGAACACGTGCTCGGCAAAGAAATCTTCAGCCTTGAACTTTTGCTTGCTTGAGAATGGATTCTTTTGCTTGGGCAGAGGGGTGTCAGTGAGTTGCATCACCACCTCAGGAATCACAAGTTCAGGTTCTTCAGGCTGAGGAATTTCTTGTTCCTCAACAGATCTGAGGATCAGCAGCAGCAGTTTCATCAGCACTAGTGGCTGGAATTTCTTCATGCACAGAACCAGTGGGTTGATTTTCTTCAGAGTCCATTTGGACTGTTTGTGCAGGGGACTGAGGAATTTGTTGGAGCGGGGTGAAGAGAGGAGTATTGGGATGCTGACTTTCCCAAAAGTCATCATTGATCACTGGTGTGGTGCATCCAATATCCACATCTTCATCTTCAATTTCCTCAACACCAGCCTCTTCAGCTGTGAACTGAGGCATAGGTGAGGAAATGACTGGGGTTGAAGGGATTGCATCCACTTCAATTTCTTCATCGATCTGCTCTGACGAAGCAGCAGAATGATGTTCTTCATCAGATCCGATTGGGATCTCATAGTCTTCTCCAAAAGGAACAACGTCCTTTGATGGTATGGAGGAAATTGGAACAACATCAATTGGATTTTCGTATGAGCTGGTCATAGGCCTCATTTTCTTCGCAGCCGAAGAATCTGACGCAGCTGATGCTTTCCTTTTCTTCACAGCAGCTCGTTCGCAGCCTTGGTTTCTTCACATCGAGGCGAAGGAAGAATTGGAGTTGGAGTTGGCGCAGGAGGAGCTGAGGAATGTGGTTCAGTTTCTCAAAGTATGGCGATGCAGTTGCCTGTCTTGAGCAGATTTCTTCAGCGCACCACTAGTGGGTGCCCAGCAATTCTTCGGCTGGAATGGGATCATCAGCCCTGGAACTAGCATTTTCATCAGCAGGCTGAACGTCATCAGCGGTGCTGGCATGTTCTTCAGTCGGTTGGGCTGAGGCTTCAGCCTGAGGAATTTCATGTTGCACTGGGGCTGCAACATTTGTGAAATTCTTCGTCAAGTTCACAAATCTGACCTTGGCTCCTTGCCAATCAGCATAATATGAATCGAAGTTTTTGCTGAGGTCTTGAATTTCAGTCTGGACCTTGAGAAGCTCCTCAGGTGTCATCTTGACAACGTTTTTCTTCAGGAACTTCTCCTTCCTGTATTGAGCCTTTTTGATTTCCCTTGCCTTCTCAAACTTCCATTTTTCTTCAGCGATGAAGTGAGTCAACATATGACTTTGTCCAGGTGTCGATGAAGGTCGGACATAGGGGTATTGGGATCCTTGTGCGAGATCAATATAGTCGAGGATTTTCTTGGATCAACAGCAGGGCACAAATGTGCCTTTGGCTCTAGCGGCCTTTTCTTGACGGTCTCTGATGATTTCCGCAAGTTCATCATCAGATGCCTCATCATCAAAAGGCACGTGGAATGCAACCTGTTTCTTCCTTGGGCTAGGCCGAGGACCTCGTCCAGCTGTTGCTTTGGTCTTCAGCTGAGTCGGACCAGTTGAAGAAATGGGAGCTGCTGAGGAACTTGCAGAAACGCCTGAGGCAATTGAGAAGCCAGCAGTCCTTTGACATGTAGCCAGGTGCACAGGAACTGAAGACTTTGACGGAGCTGTTGAGGACTTTGGTGGAGTAGCAGCAGAGTGAGGAATTTGCTTGGAGGGTGCTGCTGAGGAACTTGGCCGTGAGGGCGCAGATGATGAAGCACTTGGCTTATGAGCAGGCTTCTTTTGCATGGATTTCCTCGGTTTGACCGAGACCTCGATGGCGATAGCAGATGGCAGAATCCTCATTGAATTTCTTCACTGCCTCCTTTGCTTGCTTTGCCAATTTTGCTTGGCGTTTAGCCCATTCATCAGGATAGTCCTCACCTCGTTTGATGCTTGTGGGATCAGCTACTTGGCCAGGTGCCAAAGGAGCTCTTGGGCATGGAGGATTAAGAGCGAATTTCTTCATGTACTTAGGAGTTACATCTGTATTCCCTCCATTCCCGTGCCCATCTCCGTTCAATCTTCTGAATACGCACCTTGCGTTGATTTTTGTTTTCTTCATCCGGTGTGCAGTAGTCAGCATAGATTTCCTCAGGGATTTCAAATGCAGTCATAACCTCAGGTTTCTTTCCTCCTTTCGTGGCTTCTTCTTATGCGCCATGTTCTTGATTGAGGAATTTGAACAATTGAGTTCTCGAAGAAGTATGCAGTTTTTCTTCGAGGAGCGCTGCAAATGAGTTAAGTTGATGAGAACCTAGGGATTCAGCAGCGGACATGTGTACCTGTGAACAGAGTATAGTTGCAAGGAATTTGGAGAGGTCATATGCGTTCTCGAAGGTTTTTAAAAATAGGTTTTGAGGATTTTGACCAGATGAGCCTTGAAGAATTTCACTAAGCGTTCTTTGTCTTAGGTTCGAGTTGTATAGACCGAGGATCCACACAATTGAGGAATCTTGAAGAAAATCATTGCTTAGAGAAGCGAATCAAGAGATTTGAGGTGTTCATATGTGTGAAGATTTGAAGAATAAACACCTTTGAAGATTTTCAAGAAGGTTTGAGAATCAAAGCGAGTAATAAAAGTGACTTTTAATTACCGAAGTGAAGAACACGATTAACCGAGAAGAACAGTTGGGAAGTTCGTCTGTTCAGATCTTCCACGCCCTAACTTGGAGGAGGAAGACAGCTACGGCGGCGGAGTGAGGATTTTCAGCGGTCGGTCGCGAAATCGTCGGCGACGAGGTCGAGGCATGAAGCTTTTCCTCACCGGCTGACGATGGAGTAGCGGCGGCGCTAGGGTTTGAGGAGCTCGGCGGAGAGAGAGGTCGGCGGAGTAAAAGAAGTGAGGAAGGGAAGAGGGTATTTATAGACACGGTGAAAACGGATCGCCGAAGATTTAGGACGAACATGCCTGACCATTTCCTTCTCACGACATGTGTCACCCACGTACTGTGTAGTGGAGATCGTGTACGATCGTGGGTGAATAAAATAATGCATCGTGGGATGCGGAACGGTTTGAGCGGCAAAACTGAAAGTTTGGATAAGATCAGTTTTAAAGTTCCGTTGCAATTTCTTCAGCTGTCAAGGACACAGTGAAGATTTTGAACGAGTTTCAAAATAGAACGCACATGAAGAATTTGTGAATGGATTGGGTTGAGTATAGCATAGAGGGGGAAGGGTCCGATCACATTCACTTAGCAGAAAAAGCGACTTGAAGAAATAGCCATAAGTGAATGCTGTAGAGGACATAAAACCATATATATATATATATATATAGCCAATGAAGAAAGACGACGGAAACAGTGAAGATTTTGCAAAGTTGAAGAATTTGAAAAACTGAAGAATTTCAAAACTGAGGAAAAACTCAAATTGAAGATTTTCAACTTTGGTGGTGGCGTGACCCACCGTATAAGAATGATGATTTCAGACACCGCGTACAATTGTCGAGGGTTCGAGAATCAAATTCTTCATTAATTTCTTCACACTTAGAGTGTTATTCTTCATTGATTGAAGAAAAACGTTTCTTCATGTGTTGCACATCTAAGTCATCAATTTTGCATAAGTGTTAGGATGTGTGTCTTTTCAAAGAACGTTCGAAGATTCTAAGATATTTAGCTCACACCGCAACATGCTAAATCTCTTCTCATCCAAGGGCTTAGTGAAGATATCAGCTAGCTGTTCTTCAGTCTTCACGTGCTCGATGGAGATGTCGCCCTTCAACACATGATCACGAAGAAAATGATGACGAATTTGAATGTGCTTTGTCTTCGAGTGCTGAACTGGGTTGTGAGCAATCTTGATGGCACTCTCATTGTCACAATAGAGAGGCACATTCTTCACGTTGATGCCATAGTCCTTGAGAGTTTGCTTCATCCATAGTAATTGAGCACAACATGAGCCAGCAGCAATGTACTCAGCTTCCGCAGTAGATAGTGATACATAGTTCTGTTTCTTCGAGGACCAACAGACCAAAGATCGTCCGAGGAAATGACAAGTACCAGATGTTGACTTGCGATCCACACGATCACCAGCATAGTCAGAATCAGAATATCCAATGAGATCAAAAGTAGAGCCCTTGGGGTACCATAATCCTAGTGTTGGTGTGTGAGCTAGATATCGAAGAATATGCTTCACAGCCTTATGGTGTGATTCCTTCGGTGTAGCTTGAAATCGGGCACACATGCAAACACTAAGCATTATATCTAGCCTAGATGCACATAAGTACAATAAAGAACCAATCATGGAGCGGTATACCTTGTGATCAAAGTCAATACCATTTTCATCAGTGCATAGATGGCCATTTGTGGGCATAGGAATTTTGACACCTTTGCAATCTTGCATGCCGAATTTCTTCAGGACATCTTTGAGGTATTTCTCCTGAGATATGAATATGCCATTGTGTTGTTGACGAATTTGAAGACCTAAGAAGAATTTCAACTCTCCCATCATAGACATTTGATATTCTTCACTCATCATGTAGGCAAATTCATCACTATAACGTTGGTCAGTACAGCCAAAGATAATATCATCAACATATATTTGGCACACAAACAGTTCACCATCATAAGATTTAGTAAAGAGAGTAGGATCGAGTGAACCGGGTGTGAAGCCATTCTTCACGAAGAATTCCTTCAATGTATCATACCACGCCCGAGGGGCTTGCTTGAGGCCATAGAGGGCCTTATTGAGTCTGAAGACTTTGTCAGGATTCTTTGGATCTTCAAAACCTGGGGGTTGAGCAACATATACTTCTTCCTCAAGCTTACCATTGAGGAATGCACTTTTCACATCCATTTGATTTAAAGTGATATTGTGATGGTTAGCATAGGCGAGTAATATCTTGAATAGACTCAAGTCTAGCGACAGTGCAAAAGTTTCATCGAAATCAATTCCTTCAACCTGCGTGTAGCCTTGAGCTACTAATCGTGCCTTATTCCTCACCACAAGACCATTTTCATCTTGCTTATTGCGATAGATCCACTTTGTGCCAATGATATTATGCTTGCGAGGATCTGGACGTTTGACCAGTTCCCAGACATTGTTGAGCTCGAACTGATGTAATTCTTCTTGCATGGCCTGAATCCACTCCGGCTCCAGAAATGCTTCATCTACCTTAGTGGGCTCTGTGATAGAGACAAAAGCATAGTGCCCACAAAAGTTAGATAAATGTGAAGCTTTTGGCGTGTGAGAGGACCTGGCGCTTTAATGTCATCGATGATCTTCTCCACTTGCACTTCTTTTGCAACGCGAGGATGAGCTGGTTGTCGTCGAGGAATTTTATCATTTTCCTCAACACCATTTTCTTCAGCATTATCTTCAGGTGCATCAGCTTGACGTTCTTCGCGTACAGGAATGAATTCTTCAGCAGTTTCTTGAGAGGAATGACATCCTCGGTTGCCTTGAACTGATAGAATCCTCGGTGCTGGTTCGTCTAACACAGAAGGTAGGTGCTCTCTTTGCGAGCCATTAGTTTCATTGAACCGCACATCTACAGATGTCAACAATCTTGTGTAGAGTGATATTGAAGACTCTGTAGGTTTGCGAGTCCTTTCCGTAACCAAGCATAAAACCTTCATGTGCTTTCGTGCAAATTTAGAGTTGTGATGAGGATCTCTAATCCAGCATTTAGCACGAAGACTTTGAAATAACTGACATTAGGTTTCTTGTCGTTGAGGAGTTCATAGGCAGTCTTCTTGAAGAATTTGTGAAGATATACTCTGTTGATGATGTGGCACGCAGTGTCAATTGCTTCAATCCGAAGCGACTAGGCGTTTTGTATTCATCAAGCATAGTCGAGCCATCTCAACCAGAGTTCTGTTCTTGCACTCCACGACACCATTTTTTGAGGAGTATAAGGAGCAGATAATTCATGGGTAATACCAAGTTCATCAAGATAGTCATCAAGACCGGAATTCTTGAACTCAGTTCCATTGTCACTCCTGATGTGCTTGATCTTCACACCAAAGTTAGTTGAAGCCCTCGAGGAAAATCGTTTGAAGACTTCCTGCACTTGATTTTTGTAAGTAACAATGTGTACCCATGTGTAACGAGAGTAATCATCAACAATAACAAAGCCATATAGAGATGCATCATTAACGACAGCTGAGTAATGATTGGGACCAAAGAGGTCCATGTGAAGCAATTCGAAGGGACGAGTAGTGGTCATGATAGTCTTCGCTGGATGCTTGGCCTTGGTCATTTTTCCAGCTTCACAGGCTCCGCATAAGTGATCCTTGAGGAATTTGACATTTTCAATGCCAATGACATGCTTCTTCTTTGCAAGCGTGTGCAAATTCCTCATGCCTGCGTGACCAAGTCGTCGATGCCATAGCCAGCCTTCTGAAGCTTTTGCAAGTAGACACACGGCTGGTTGTGGTCCTTTGGAAAAGTCAACAATGTACAAGTCTCCTCTCCTAAAGCCTTCGAAGACTTTGGAATTGTCAGCTTCCATAATCACAACACAATGATACTTGCCAAAGATAACAACCATATCAAGATCACAAAGCATTGAGACTGACATGAGGTTGTATCCTAAGGACTCAACAAGCATGACTTTGTCCATGTGCATGTCCTTAGAGATAGCAACCTTACCAAGACCCAATACTGACTTTTGCCTTTGTCGGCAAAGATGATATGCTTCAGATGTGATGGTGATAAGGAGCATCCATCAATAGATTCTTATCACCAGTCATGTGATTTGTACATCCACTATCAAGAACCCACTCAGTGGCTTTGGGTTGATCATCCTGCAGATGAATTAGTACAACTTACGATCTCATAAACTTCTTCAGTGAAGAATATGATATCAATTTCATCAGACGAATTTCATCGGTCCAAGTATAACAGATAAGCAAGATGAGGGCGTGTGAAATGAAGGTTCATTTCATCATGATTAGCTGCGTCCTTTCGAGCATTTTGTCGGTCCAAACAAATTCTTGAGACGTTTAATGCACATCCGGAGACCTGACCCTGCAGAAGAGATTAGTTCTTTTCTTCACCACCCACATCTGAAGGGGTGGCAAAGAGTTCATCACTCTGCGAGCACCATACGAGAATGGTGGCATAGAAGCCAATCCATTTCGTTTCACATAAGAGGGTTAGGGTAAGCATATGAATAAGCAGAGAAATTCTTGAGGACTTATGAACATATTGGTTTGAAGAATAATGCACATATTCATAGCCCTTAGCTCTACCTGCGAAACAGAGTTGTTAGCACGATGATAATCATATGAGGACTTTGATCCTTTTGAGGAATTTGATCCATGTGAGGAATTTGGTCCAGTATGAGGACTTGGATCCATATGAAGAATTTGGTCCATATGAAGAATTTGATCTGGGGTTCCTATTCTTCTTTGGTGGTGTCATGAGGACATTCACGAAGACTTTCAAGGCACTTCTTGGGAACCCAGATTTTCTTCATAGGGAACCGTTCCTGCAGATTAGTGCCAACATATCTAGCAAATACTTCACCCTTCTGATTTTTGAACAGTTTCTAGTTGGAGTCAAATGACTCATCGTGAGAATGAGGAAATTCGCATGTAAAGCCAGATAAGTTAGATGGATCAACTGGAGGTCCCTTTGCAGCAACCCATGAGGTTTTGGGATCTGCTCGGGCTTCCAATATGTTCCATCAACATTTAGTTTCCTCTCAAAGGCGATACCCTCTTTCCTAGGGTTCTGTTTAGGATCTGCTTTTAAGCACATCACAAAGAGTCGATGCCCTTTGAGGCTTTTGTACATGCTGTCATGTACAATTCCTTCAACCCTGCATCGTCGGTGATACTAGCAATGTCCTCAGATGAGGAATTAGTGATAGCAGAGGCAGGTGAAGAATTTGTAACAGTTGAAGCATTTGAACATTCAGGTGAAGAATTAGCAGATTCACGTTTAATGCACTTTAAGCATGGAGGAACAAATTCTTCTTGAGAAGCGCTGATTTGTTGAGCAAGTAATGAATCACGCTCCTTCTGAAGATCTTCATAGCTCACTCTTAGCTTCTCAAGATCTTGCTTTCTTTGAAGAAATTCGTAAGAAAGTTTCTCATGATCAGATAAGAGAGTGTTATGATGACCTTGAAGGCTATCAAACCTAGACTGAAGTCTCTGAAGATTTTCAGTCAGGGCTTTAGTGCGATCCATTTCTTCACCCAACATATTATCACTTTTGTCTAGCATGTTTTGAACCTTTTCAAAAGCCCTATGTTGTTTTATAGCAATCTTAGCAAGTTTAGAGTAGCTGGGCTTGAGATCCTCATCAGATTCATTTTCACTAGATTCAGAGGAGGTGAAATTGAGTACCTTGGCTCCTTTTGCCATGAAGCAATAGGTGGGAGCATAGTCATCATCATCCTCATCGGGCTTGTCGGTGAGTCAGTTTCTTGATGTTGAAGATGGACTTGTTAACAAAAGCATAGCAAGAGCCGGACTAGCCACACCAGATTTGGATTCTTGAGACTCCTCCTCTTCCTCATGTTCCTCGATTCAGCTTGAGTCCATTTCCTTGCCAATGAATGCCCGAGCCTTTTGGAGCTGCTCTTCTTGTGAGAAGAAGGCTTTGAGGATTTTGATGATGAAGATTTTGATGATTTCTTTTTCTTCTTGGCGTCATCGAACTGTAATCCTTGTGTTTTTCTTCTTTAATTCCTTTTCCCACTGAGGACAATCTTGGATGTAGTGACCAGGTTTCTTGCATTTGTGACAAAGTCTTCTCTTATAGTCACTAGATGAGGAATCACTGCTTCTTGAGGATTTTCCAAAGCGACCACGTCTTGAGAATTTCTGGAATTTCTTCACGAGCAGTGCTAGCTCCTAGCCTAATTCTTCAGGATCTCCAAGGCTACTACCAGAGTCTTCACACTCAAATTCAGACACAGCCTTGGCCTTGAGGCACGTGTTTTCCATAGCGAACCATAGAGATCTCTCTTTTCAGCAAGCTGGAACTCGTGAGTATTTAGCCTTTCGAGGATAACGGCAGGGTCAAGAGACTTGTAGTCAGCTCGTTCTTGTATCATCGGTGCCAGAGTATCAAATGAGGAATCAAGCGATCTTAACAATTTCTTCACCACCTCATGGTCGGTGATGTCAGTGGCGCCAAGTGCTTGAAGCTCATTTGAGATGTCAGTGAGGCGATCGAAGGTTTGTTGAACATTTTCGTTGTCGAGTCTTTTGAAGCGGTTGAATAGATTCCGAAGAACATCAACTTGAGAGTCACGCTGAGTTGAGACACCTTCATTTACTTTGGACAGCCTGTCCCAGATGAGCTTGGCAGATTCCAAAGCACTCACTCTTCCATATTGACCTTTGCTCAGATGGCCACATATGATATTCTTCGCTTGAGAATCGAGTTGCTTGAATCTCTTCACATCAGCAGCATTCAGAGAAGGTGTGACTGAGGGAACACCATTTTCCACAACATACCAGAGATCGTTGTCAATTGCTTCAAGATGCATTCGCATCTTGTTCTTCCAATTAGGGTAGTCCGTCCCATCGAAGGTAGGACACCCTGCTGAGACCTTGATCATACCTGCGGTCGACATAACTAAAACTCCAGGTGGTTAAACCAAAATCACACAGAACAAGGGAGTACCTTGCTCTGATACCAATTGAAAGTGCGTTATATCGACTAGAGGGGGGTGAATAGGCGATTTTTATGAATTCTTCACTGAGGAATTTGCCGGTGAGGAAATTCCTTAGCGAAGAACTACTTGCAGCGGAATAAGTACTCAGAAGTAAGCATAACAGAATACACGCATAGTCATCATGAGGAAATGAAGACAATCACAGAGTCTGAAAACGTAATCACAGGATAACTCAAGATGAAGACAAATAGATGAAGAAATTGGCTGAGGAAATTGAGAAAGTCTTGATCAAAGTCTTCAAACACAGATATGAACAAACACTCAACACAAGTAATGAGGAAATGAAAGGGTTGAGGAAATAGAACCAGATAAGGTTGATGAATACAATGATTTGGTAGACCAGTTCCAACTGCTGTCTCGGTTATGCGTCTGGTTGAGCGGCTGAGTATTTAAACTCGAGGACACAGTCCGGACACCCAGTCGCTGAGCACGCAGCTCAGGACACCAAGTCCTCACCGTATTCTCCTTGAACTAAGGTCACACAGACCTCGTCCAATCACTCGTGGTAAGTCTTCAGGCGACTTCCAAACCTTCACAGACTTGGTCACTCGGCGATCCACAATTCCTCTTGGATGCTCTAGACCATGACGCCTAACCGTCTGGAAGAAGCACAGTCTTCAAAGGTAACAAGCGTCGGATCCACGCAGGATCAATTTCTTCAGTGATGCTCAATCACTTTGGGTTTGTAGGGGTTTGGTTTTTGGTTTTTCCTCACTCGATGATTTTCTCTCAAAGTCCTCGGAGGATGGGTTGCTCTCAAATGACAAGTGTCAAGTTCTCTCGGAGCAGCCAACCAGCTAGTGGTTGTAGGGGGCGGCTATTTATAGCCTAGGAGCAGCCCGACATGATAAGACATAAATGCCCTTCAATGATATGACCGTTAGGTGGATAAGATATTTTGGGACAGGTGGCGCAGAGACACAGAACGGTCGGAAACTTGAATATCAAATTCCTCGGGGCTATCATGATCCTCTTTGTGTAGGAAATCCGCCTTTGGCGAATTCCTAACTCCTCGGTCAGAACAAATTCCTCGCGACCGGAAGAACTTCGTCTCATCCTTTGAAGAAATTGACTGAACTGTATGAGATTTCAAAGGCTTCACTCAAGGGATTGGTAGGTGTAGGATTTTGAGTTGAGCATCACATGGAAATTTTTCCTTAGTATTTCCTCGACCCCTTTAACGAAGACGGTGTTTCCTATGACTCAAGAAAGAGAAAATGAAACTACGAAAACAAAAGTATTCACGCTTCATGTTCCTCAAATGAATACCAAGTCTTCAAGGTCACACCAATTTCTTCACTTTCAAAGTCTTGAGAAGGTCTTCAAAATATCAAAGTCTTGATTGAAGAACTTCATTTTTAGGGTCGACTTTCTCTGTAAATATCAAACTCCTCATAGACTTATAGACCTGTGTACACTCACAAACACATTAGTTTCTTAACCTATAAGTCTTCAATACACCAAAATCACTAAGGGCACTAGATGCACTTACACTCCTTCACCAGTTGCTTCATGCGCTGCCTCCGAGGCTGCCATGTACTCCGCTTCACATGTAGATCCCGCCACGACGCTTTGCTTGCAACTGCACCAGCTTACTGCCCCACCATTCAAAATATACACGTATCCGGTTTGTGACTTAGAGTCATCCAGATCTGTGTCGAAGCTAGCATTGACATAACCATTTACGACGAGCTCTTCGTCATCTCCATATCTGAGAAACATATCCTTAGTCCTTTTCGGTACTTCAAGATATTCTTGACCGCTGTCTAGTGTTCCATGCGGGATTACTTTGGTACCTTCCTACCAAACTTACGACAAGTTTTACATCAGGTCTGGTACACAACATGGCATACATGATAGACCCTATAGCTGAGGCATAGGGGCGACACTCATCTTTTCTCTATCTTCTGCCGTGGTGGGACATTGAGCGAGCTCAATTTCACACCTTGCAATACAAGCAAGAACCCCTTCTTGGACTGATCCATATTGAACTTCTTCAATATCTTATCAAGGTATGTGCTTTGTGAAAGACCTATGAGGCGTCTCGATCTATCTCTATAGATTTTGATGCCTAATATGTAAGCAGCTTCTCCAAGGTCCTTCATTGAAGAACACTTATTCAAGTAGGCCTTAATGCTGTCCAAAAGTTCTATATCATTTCCCATCAAAAGTATGTCATCCACATATAATATGAGAAATGCTATAGAGCTCCCACTCACTTTCTTGTAAACGCAGGCTTCTCCATAAGTCTGCATAAACCCAAACTCTTTGATCATTTCATTAAAGTGAATGTTCCAACTCCGAGATTCTTGCACCAGCCCATAGATGGAGCGCTGGAGCTTGCATACCTTGTTAGCATTCTTAGGATCGACAAAACCTTCCGGCTGCATCATATACAGTTGTTCCTTAAGATGGTCGTTAAGGAATGCCGTTTTGGCGTCCATTTGCGATATCTCATAATCATAGTATGCGGCAATTGCTAACATGATTCGGACGGACTTCAGCTTAGCTACGGAGAGAAAGTCTCATCGTAGTCAACCCCTTGAACTTGTCGATAACCCTTAGCGACAAGTCGAGCTTTATAGATGGTAACATTACCATCCGCGTCATCTTCTTCTTAAAGATCCATTTGTTTTCTATCGTCGCCGATCATCGGGAAAGTCTGTCAAAGTCCATACTTTGTTTTCATACATGGATCCTATCTCGGATTGCATGGTTTCAAGCCATTTGTTGGAATCGGGCCTGCCATTGCTTCTTCATAGTTCGAAGGTTCACCTTGTCTAACAACATGATTTCCAGGACAGGGTTGCCATACCACTCTGGTGTGGAACGTGTCCTCGTGGACCTACGAAGTTCAGTAGTAACTTGATCGGGAGTACCTTGATCATCATCATTAGTTTCCTCTCTAGTCAGTGCAGGCACCACAGGAACATCTTCCTGAGCTGCACTACTTTCAACAGGTAGTACTTCATCAAGTTCCACTTTCCTCCCACTTACTTCTTTCGAGAGAAACTCTTTCTCCAGAAAGGACCCGTTCTTGGCAACAAAGATCTTGCCTTCGGATCTGAGGTAGAAGGTATACCCAATGGTTTCCTTAGGGTATCCTATGAAGACGCATTTTTCCAACTTGGGTTCGAGCTTTTCAGGTTGAAGTTTCTTGACATAAGCATAACATCCCCAAACTTTTAGAAAGCGACAGCTTAGGTTTCTTCCCAAACCATAATTCATACGGTGTCGTCTCAGCGGTTTAGGCGGTACCCTATTTAAAGTGAATGTAGCTGTCTCTAGGCGTATCCCCAAAATGATAGCGGTAAATCGGTGAGTGACATCATAGATCGCACCATATCCAATAGAGTGCGATTACGACGTTCGGACACACCGTTACGCTGAGGTGTTCCAAGCGGCGTGAGTTGTGAAACGATTCCACATTTCCTTAAGTGCGTACCAAATTCGTGACTTAAGTATTCTCCCCCACGATCTGATCGTAAGAACTTTATCTTTTGGTCGCGTTGATTCTCTACCTCACTATGAAATTCCTTGAACTTTTCAAAGGTTTCAGACTTATGTTTCATTAAGTAGACATACCCATATCTACTCAAGTCGTCGGAGAGTGAGGACAGAACAATATCCTCCATGAGCCTCAACGCTCATTGGACCGCACACATCGGTATGTATGATTTCCAATAAGTTGGTTGCTCGCTCCATTGTTCCGGAGAACGGAGTCTTGGTAATTTTGCCCATAAGGCATGGTTCGCATGTGTCAAATGATTCGTAATCAAGAGACTCCAAAAGTCCATCAGCATGGAGCTTCTTCATGCGTTTGACACCAATGTGACCAAGGCGGCAGTGCCACGGTATGTGGGACTATCGTTATCAACCTTACATCTTTTGGTATTCACACTATGAATATGTGTAACATCACGTTCGAGATTCATTAAGAATAAACCATTGACCAGCGGGGCATGACCATAAAACATATCTCTCATATAAATAGAACAACAATTATTCTCAGATTTAAATGAGTAGCCATCTCGCATTAAACGAGATCCAGATACAATGTTCATGCTCAAAGCTGGCACTAAATAACAATTATTGAGGTTTAAAACTAATCCCGTAGGTAAATGTAGAGGTAGTGTGCCGACGGCGATCACATCGACCTTGGAACCATTCCCGACGCGCATCGTCACCTCGTCCTTCGCCAGTCTCCGCTTATTCCGCAGCTCCTGCTTTGAGTTACAAATATGAGCAATCGCGCCGGTATCAAATATACCAGGAGCTACTACAGTCTTGGTAAGGTACACATCAATTACATGTATATCACATATACCTTTAGTGTTGCCAGCCTTCTTGTCCGCTAAGTATTTGGGGCAGTTCCGCTTCTAGTGTCCCTTTCCCTTGCAATAAAAGCACTTAGTCTCAGGTTTGGGTCCATTCTTTGGCTTCTTCCGGCAGCTGGTTTACGGCGCGGCAACTCCTTGCCGTCCTTCTTGAAGTTCTTCTTACCCTTGCCTTTCTTGAAACTAGTGGTTTTATTGACCATCAACACTTGATGCTCCTTTTGATTTCCACCTCTGCTGATTTCAGCATTGAAAATACTTCAGGAATAGTTTTCACCATCCCCGCATATTGTAGTTCATCACAAAGATCTTGTAGCTAGGTGGGAGCGACTGAAGAATTCTGTCAATGACCGCCTCGTCCGGGAGGTTAATCTCCAGCTGGGACAAGCGGTTGTGCAACCCAGACATTTTGAGTATGTGCTCACCGACATAACTATTTTCCTCCATCTTACAACTGTAGAACTTGTCGGAGACTTCATATCTCTCGACCCGGGCATGAGCTTGCAAAACCATTTTCAGCTCTTCGAACATCTCATATGCTCCGTGTTGCTCAAAACGCTTTTGGAGCCTCGATTCTAAGCTGTAAAGCATGCCACACTGAATGAGGGAGTAATCATCAACACGTGACTGCCAAGCGTTCATAACGTCTTGGTTCTCTAGGATGGGTGCTTCACCTAGCGGTCCTTCTAGGACATATGCTTTCTTGGCAGCTATGAGGATGATCCTCAGGTTCCGGACCCAGTCCGAATAGTTGCTGCCATCATCTTTCAGCTTGGTTTTCTATAGGAACGCGTTGAAGTTGAGGTTGACATGAGCGTTGGCCATTTGATCTACAAGACATTTTGCAAAGGTTTTTAGACTAAGTTCATGATAATTAAGTTCACCTAATCAAATTATTTAATGAACTCCCACTTAGATTAGACATCCCTCTAGTCATCTAAGTGATACATGATCCGACTCAACTAGCCCGTGTCCGATCATCATGTGAGACGGACTAGTCATCATCGGTGAACATCTCCATGTTGATCGTATCTTCCATCGACTCATGTTCGACCTTTCGGTCTCTTGTGTTCGAGGCCATGTGCGTACATGCTAGGCTCGTCAAGTCAACCTAAGTGTTTTGCATGTGTAAATCTTTCTTACACCGTTGTATGTTAATGTTAGAATCTATCACACCCGATCATCACGTGGTGCTTGAAACAACGAACTTTCATAGCGGCGCACAGTTAGGGGAACACTTCCTTGAAATTATTATAAGGTATCATCTTATTTACTACCGTCGTACTAAGCAAATAAGAAGTGAAACATGATAAACATCACATGCAATCAAATAGTGACATGATATGGCCAATATCATATTGCTCCTTTGATCTCCATCTTGGCGACATGATCATCTTCGTCACCGGCATGACACCATGATCTCCATCATCATGATCTCCATCATCGTGTCTTCATGAAGTTGTCACGCCAATGATTACTTCTACTTCTAAGGCTAACGTGTTTAGCAATAAAGTAAAGTAATTTACATGGCATTATTCAATGACACGCAGGTCATACAAAAAATAAAGACAACTCCTATGGCTCCTGCCGGTTGTCATACTCATCGACATGCAAGTCGTGATTCCTATTAAAAGAACATGATCAATCTCATACATCACATATATTTCATTCATCACATCCTTTTGGCCATATCACATCACAAGGCATATGCTGCAAAAACAAGTTAGACGTCCTCTAATTGTTGTTGCAAGTTTTTACGTGGCTTCTATAGGTTTCTAGCAAGAACGCTTCTTACCTACGTAAAACCACAACGTGATATGCCAATTTATATTTACCCTTCATAAGGACCCTTTTCATCAAATCCGCTCCAACTAAAGTGGGAGAGACAGACACCCGCTAGCCACCTTATGCAACTAGTGCATGTCAGTCGGTGGAACCTGTCTCACGTAAGCGTACGTGTAAGGTCGGTCCGGGCCGCTTCATCCCACAATGCCGCCAAAGCAAGATAATACTAGTAGCGGCAAGAAAATTGACAACATCTCGCACACAACAAGTTTGTGTTCTACTCGTCCATAGAAACTACGCATAGACCTAGCTTATGATGCCTTTGTTGGGGAACGTTGCAGAAAATAAAATTTTCTATGCTTCACCAAGATCAATCTATGGAGTCATCTAGCAACGAGACAGAGGAGTGCATCTACATACCCTTGTAGATCGCGTGGAAGCGTTCAAGAGAGCGGGGTTGAGGAGTCGTACTCGTCGTGATCCAAATCACCGATGATCCTAGTGCGAGCGGACGACACCTCCGCGTTCAACACATGTGCGGTTGGGGAAGGCGTCTCCTCCTTCTTGATCCAGCAAGGGAGGAGAGGTTGATGGAGATCCAGCAGCACGACGGCGTGGTGGTGGAAAGTAGCAGCGATCTCGGCGGGGCTTTGCCAAGCTCTCACGAGAGGAGAGGTGTTGCAGAGGAGAGGGAGGCGCCGGGAGCATGGGTGCGGCTGCCTCCCTCCCTCCACTATATATAGGGGCCAGGGGCGCCGCCCCTCTAGATCCCATCTAGATGGGGGGGCAGGGGTGGCTTGCCCCCAAGCCAAGTGGGCGCCCCCACCCCTAGGGTTTCAACCCTAGGCGCAGGGGAGGCCAAGGCGCACCAGCCCACCAGGGCTGGTTCCTTCCCACTTCAGCCCATGGGGCCCTCCGGGATAGGTGGCCCCACCGGTGGACCCAGGACCCTTCCGATGGTCCCAGTACAATACCGGTGACCCCGAAACTTTCCGATGGCCGAAACTGGACTTCCTATATATAATTCTTCACCTCCGGACCATTCTGGAACTCCTCGTGACGTTGAGATTTCATCCGAGATTCGAACAACTTTGGGTCACCGCATACTAATATCTCTACAACCCTAAGCGTCACCGAACCTTAAGTGTGTAGACCCTACGGGTTCGGAGACATCTGCGACATGACCGAGGCGACTCTCCGGCCAATAACGAACAGCGGGATCTGGATACCCATGTTGGCTCCCACATGTTCCACAATGATCTCATCGAATGAACCACGATGTCGAGGATTCAAGTAATCCGTATACAATTCCCTTTGTCAATCGATGCGTTACTTGCCGAGATACGATCGTCGGTATCCCAATACCTCGTTCAATCTCGTTACGGCAAGTCACTTTACTCGCATCCGTAATGCATGATCCATGAACAACCACTTAGTCACTTTAAGCTCATTATGATGATGCATTACCGAGTGGGCCCAGAGATACCTCTCCGTCATACGGAGTGACAAATCCAGTCTCGATCCGTGTCAACCCAACAAACACTTTCGGAGATACCTGTAGTATACCTTTATAGTCACCCGATTCGTTGTGGCGTTTGGTACACCCAAAGCACTCCTACGGCATCCGGGAGTTACGATGTCATGATCTAAGGAAATGATACTTGACATTGGAAAAGCTCTAGCAAACGAACTACGATCTTATGCTATGCTTAGGATTGGGTCTTGTCCATCACATCATTCTCCCAATGATGTGATCCCGTTATAAATGATATCCAATGTCCATGGTCGGAAACCGTGACCATCTATTGATAAACGAGCTAGTCAACTAGAGGTTCACTAGGGTCATGTTGTGGTCTAAGTATTCACACATGTATTACGATTTCGGATAACACAATTATAGCATGAATAAAAGACAATTGTCATGAATGAGGAAATATAATAATAATAACCATTTTATTATTGCCTCTAGGGCATATTTCCAACAATGATATGTGTTTTGCTTGGAGAGTCATTTTATTTTTTAGTATTTGCTTGCTATTATTTAGAATAATGTTTTGCATCTCTAGTTTCAATAAAAATGTCAAGGATAGCTTTTGCCATGCTTATTTTGCAAGTATACATGTTGCTGTTTCAAAACAGAAAGTTTACCGCTGTTGCAAAAATTCCCTAGAAAAGTCAGAATGTGATAAAATGTTGAAACTTTTTGCATAATAAGCTCTGATAAATTTTCTGCATTGTGGTAGAATTTCATAATGTTTGGAGTTAGGTAAGTATGATGAATCTTGCATTCTTGACAGACTGTAAAGTTTTTGCAGATTGCTATTATGTTTGCATTGTTTTCATATGTTTGCTTGTTTAATGATTCTATTTGAGGATAGGAGTATTAAATATGCAGAGGCATTTGTATGCAATGCTAAATAATAATTTTAGTAATTTGTTACAGTATAAAATGATAAGGTTTTTGTATTGGTTTGTACTAACTTATCTCACGAGTTCTTGTTGAGTTTGGTGTGGATGAAGCTTTCGAGATTTAGGAAACCGTGATATGAGAGGAATTAAGGAGACACAAAAGCTCAAGCTTGGGGATGCCCAAGGCACCCCAAGATAATATTTCAAGAAGTCTCAAGCATCTAAGCTTGGGGATGCCCCGGTAGGCATCCCACCTTTCTTCTTCAACAATTATCGGTTAGTATCGGTCGAGCCTAAGTTTTTGCTTCTTCACATGATGACTGCTATCCTTGAAGTGGCGTTTTATTTTGTTTTGTTTGCTGTTTGATTAATATCCCAAGATCTGAAATTCTTAAATGAGAGAGAGTCTTCACATAGCTACATAATTATTTAACTACTTATTGATCTTCACTTATATCTTTTTGAAGTAGTTTGTCATTTACTCGTGTGCTTCACTTATATCCTATGAGTAAATGGTTGAATGAGTTGAATGTCATAAATCTGAAATTATATATATTTTATATGCCTTTCCCATGGGGAGTAATGCCTTCACATATAAGAAATAGAGGTGGTAATTTTTTGAAGGTTAGCAAACATTGTATTGGTCACTTGAACAATTCATGAAAGAATATTGAAGGAAGAGAGATTTCACATATAAATATATTATCTTGGACATCTTCTATGATTATGAGCCCCATTAATTATTTTCAAACTTGAGCAAATTAGTTAAAGTTGGACAAGGAAGACAACATAATGAGTTATGCTTTGGTATATTTGTATAGAAGTTATATTGTTATGGATCCTCTAACATGTGGTGCTTGCTATTTAGATGCCTTTGCTAGCCAAAATATCTTTACTAAGCGGGAATACTGCTTGTGCATCCTAATTCCTTGAACCAAGTTTCTTCCATGAGTGGCCACCATATCTACCTATATCGGTATTTACCTGCCGTTCCAAGTAAATTTGCATGTGCCAAACTCTAAACCTTCAAATAATAATCTGATTTGTATGCCCGAATCGCTCATGTAGCGACTAGGGGCTGTCAGTATCTTCCATGCTAGGTGGGTTATTCTCACGATGAGTGGACTCCGCTCATCATTCATGAGAAAATGGCTGGTAACTGGGATGCCCAGTCCTATGATCAAAAGATCAAAAACAAATTCGCAAATAATTTAAACAAACTCCCCCAGGATTGTTGATAGTTGGACGGCACCCGCTGTTTCGGACAAGTCGTGGAGTGTGATTGTTGGTGGAGGGGGAGTAAAATCTTTACCTTTCTGTTTGGGAACTGCCTATAGTGTATCTAGTATGGAAGATATTGGGAACTCTAGGTCGTTATGTTGACAATGAATGCATACCTCTCAAAATTATTTTCATCTCTGTTTGAGCTTGAGCTCGCACCTCTGCAAATCCTGCTTCCCTCTGCGAAGGGCCTATCTTTTACTTTTATGCAAGAGTCAGTGGTATTCCTTCTCATTCGAACCTACTTTTTAGTTGGCAAGCATCATGTGGTGGAGAAAGATCTAAGCATATATGGCCATTCAAATATATTTGATCATGAATTATTATTGTTGACAATTATCTATATGATAAATAAGTTGGGAGGCGAAACATTAAGCCCTATCTTTCTCTGTGTTCGATGGACGCTATTTGTTCTAAAAATATGCTTTGAGTGGTAGCAATCATGGAAGACTATATGATAGTTGAGTATGTGGGGTTTGCTAAATCAAAGCTCTTACATAGGCCCTTCCTGAAAATAAGATCAATTGCAATTGTTTGATGACTGAGAACATAGTTTGTTAGTTTACAAGAAAGTTTTATGGCCTATGCTTTAACATGTGAATAACTTGTTACTTGATCATGAAAAGTCTTATGAGTTGAGCTACTGTTATGACATATAATGATGCTAGAAAAGGTGATTGAAATTATCATTGATCAAACTTGTGCACATGCTAGCATTCACACTTCATAAATTATTTCTTTTATCATTTACTTACTCGAGGACGAGCAGGAATTAAGCTTGGGGATGCTGATACATCTCCAACGTATTTATAATTTATGAAGTATTCATGCTATTATATTATCTGTTTTGGATGTTTATTGGGCTTTACTAAACACTTTTATATTATTTTGGGACTAACGTATTAACCGGAGGCCCAGCCCAAACTGCTGTTTTCTTGCCTATTTGGTGTTTGAAGAAAAGGAATATCAAATGGAGTCCAAGCGGAATGAAACCTTTGGAGAGTTATTTTTTGGGAACTGAAGCAATCCAGAGACTTGGAGTAGGCGTCGGGAAGCTTTGAGGAAGCCACGAGGCAGGAGGCGACTCTACCCCCGGCGCGCCCCACCCTCGTGGGCCCTCGTGGCTCCTGACCGACTTCCTTCGCCTATATATATCCATATACCCTAAAACCATCAGGGATCACAATAGATCGGGAGTTCCGCCGCCGCAAGCCTCTGTAGCCACCAAAACCAATCTGGACCCTGTTCCGACACCCTGCCGGAGGGGGATCCCTCACCGGTGGCCATCTTCATCATTCCGGCGCTCTCCCTGACGAGGAGGGAGTAGTTCACCCTCGGGGCTGAGGGTATGTACCAGTAGCTATGTGTTTGATGTCTCTCTCTCTCTCTCTCTCTCTCTCTCTCGTGTTCTTGAGGTGGTACGATCTTGATGTATCGTGAGCTTTGCTATTATAGTTGGATCTTATGATGTTTCTCCCCCTCTACTCTCTTGTAATGGATTGAGTTTTCCCTTTGAAGTTATCTTATCGGATTGAGTCTTTAAGGATTTGAGAACACTTGATGTATGTCTTGCATATACTTATCTGTGGTGACAAGGGGATATTCACGTGATCTACTTGATGTATGTTTTGGTGATCAACTTGCGGGTTCAGTGATCTTGTGAACTTATGCATAGGGGCTGGCACGTTTTCGTCTTGACTCTCGGTAGAAACTTTGGGGTACTCTTTGAAGTTCTTTGTGTTGGTTGAATAGATGAATCTAAGATTGTGTGATGCATACCATATAATCATACCCACGGATACTTGAGGTGACATTGGAGTATCTAGGTGACATTAGGGTTTTGGTTGATTTGTGTCTTAAGGTGTTATTCTAGTACGAACTCTATGATAGATCGAGCGGAAAGAATAGCTTCGTGTTATTTTACTACGGACTCTTGAATAGATTGATCAGAAACAATAACTTTGAGGTGGTTCCGTACCCTACCATAATCTCTTCGTTTGTTCTCCGCTATTAGTGACTTTGGAGTGACTCATGTTGAGGGATAGATATATGATCCAATTATGTTCTTATTGTTGAGAGAACTTGGACTAGCGAAAGTATGAACCCTAGGCCTTGTTTCCTAGCATTGCAATACTGTTTACGCTCACTTTTACCACTTGCTACCTTGCTGTTTTATATTTTCAGATTACAAAACCTATATCTACCATCCATATCGCACTTGTATCACCTCTCTTCATGAACTAGTGCACCTATACAATTTACCATTGTATTGGGTGTGTTGGGTACACAAGAGAATCTTTGTTATTTGGTTGCAGGGTTGTTTGAGAGAGACCATCTTCATCCTCGCCTCCCATTGATTGATAAACCTTAGGTCATCCACTTGAGGAAATTTGCTACTGTCCTACAAACCTCTGCACTTGGAGGCCCAACAACGTCTACAAGAAGAAGGTTGTGTAGTAGACATCGGGCGCCGGGGGTAGCGCGCCCCTGCCTCATGGCCTCCTCGTTGATTGCTTGCGTCCACTCCAAGTCCTCTGGATCACGTTTGTTCAGAAAATCACGTTCCCGAAGGTTTCATTCCGTTTGGACTCTGTTTGATATTCCTTTCCTTCGAAACACTGAAATAGGCAAAGAAAAACAGCAATTTGGGCTGGGCCTCCGGTTAATAGGTTAGTCCCAAAAATAATATAAAAGTGTATAATAAAGCCCATTGAACATCCAAAACAGATAATATAATAGCATTGAACAATAAAAAATTATTGATACGTTGGAGACGTATCAGAGATCAATCGTAGTCCTTTCAATAAGTAAGAGTGTCGAACCCAACAAGGAGTAGGGAAATGACAAGTGGTTTTCAGCAAGGTATTTTCTGCACGCACTGAAATTATTGGTAACAAGATAATTTGTAATGAGAAAGTAATAGTAACGGTAACGAAAGTGCAGCAAAGTAGCCAAATCCTTTTTGTAGCAAAGGATAGGTTGGAACGGTCTCTGATAATAAGTAAAACGTTCTTGAGGACACATGAGAATTTTATCTAGTCACTTTTATCATGTTTTTTATTCGCGTTCGCTACTTTGATAATTTGATATGTGGGTGGACCAGTGCTTCGGTCCTGTTCTTACTTGAACAAGCCTCCCACTTATGATTAACCCCTCTCGCAAGCATCCGCAACTACGAAAGAAGAATTAAGATAAAATCTAACCATAGAGTTAAACATATGGATCCAAATAAGCCCTTACGGAATAGCGCATAAACTAGGGTTTAACCTTCTGTCACTCTAGCAACCCATCATCTACTAACTACTCCACAATGCATTACCTTAGACCTAAAGATGGTGAAATTTCATGTAGTCGACGTTCACATAACACCACTAACTGAATCACACCATACACATCATCAAAATATCGAACTAATACCAAATTCAGATTAATTTTTGGCAACATCCGTGTTTGTAAAAATGCATTCAGACACTGATACATTCAGATAGTGATATTGAAATTAAACACAACATAAATTCAGCTGCATTCAGACTTATCTCAGCCACATTCAAATAGTGACACATTCAGCGAGAATGGCGATGGTGTGGACGGGCTCGCGCTCCTGCTAGCTGGACAAATGAATCGATGACAGCGTCGCGTAGTGCATTCAATGCGAGTGTATGGAGACAGGTCGCCTTCATACATCCAAGAGTAATGTGTGAAGACGGAGCCGTATAAAATAACGGGTAAATGCCTGACCAGGATTATGATGTTTCGGTTGGCACAGGTATGTTGACACTGTACATAACAACTTCCGTTTTGTGCATTCGTCAGGCAGTAAAAGATTTCCATATACTGTTTAGTTTGTACTCCCTCTGTCTCAAAGTGTAAACCGTTTTTGACACCGTTATAGTATCAAAAAGGTCTTACATTAATTTAGGGACAGAGGAAGTAAAAGATTATTTTATACCAGTTTATTCAAAACTTTTTATCTCTTAAATCCTGTGTCCAAATCTCGAATCATCTTCATCATTGGATTCCTCGCTCGAGATATTTAACACTAAATCCCATTTTGATTGGTTTTGATGAGTTTTTTTCAAAAACGATCAGAATAAACAGACGGAAAACTGAAGCGGAGCACGTTTTTCCTTACGAAGAGGCACAGCCGTGCCTCTCACGGAAGAAAAAAAAATGCTTTTTCGTTTTCGACAGGCATGGCCGTGCCTCCCGCTGAAGAAAAAAAAAAGCGTGTTTCTTCGAGAGGCGTGCCTCTCATGGAAGCAAAGCGGTGCTCTCGCGGGAGAAATAAAAAAGAAAACATAATTTTTTGTTTCGAGAGGCATGACCAAAACCGTGCCTCTCGCCGAAGGAAAAACACATTTTGTTCCGTTTCCGAGAGGCATGGCTGTGCCTCTCGCAAAAGCAAAACCGTGCCTCTCGCGGAAGCAAAGCCGTGCCTCTCGCGGAAGGAATTTTTCCCTGTTTCCGAGAGGCATGGCTGTGCCTCTCATGGAAGAAAATGAAACGTGTTTTTCGCAAAAAAAATTGTCCAAAAGCAAAGGAAGAGCGGTGGAAAACCAAAAGTAAAAAAACCGAAAAAATCGTTTAAAAAGCGAAAAAGCGTGAAAGAAATAAAAGAAACAAAATCCAAAGGAGCGCCAAGGCGTGGCACATAGCGGTGGCTGAGGCGTGCCAAGTGGTGCGCTCTCAGCCCATCCCTAAGTTGATCGTTGTGAGGCTTCCAAAGGAGCGTTCGTCAACTAGTTGCTCTCATGTTTGCCTGGACAACCTTGTATTTTTGGTCATAACAACGCTAACAAGGCCCATAAACACGTCGAACATGCACATAATAACCATCCCTGTATGTACATTTGCTGATTTTCCTTAGGTATTTTTTTCCAATGTTGCAAATAATGGCAAAAAAAAACTTTGTGTTGTTTGGCGCATCCAACTGCTACATACAAACATTCAGGACGAAAAATACGTGACATTTCCACATGCGAAAAAACAAAATGAATTCAAATACCAACTGTTACCAGGAAAAATATCTCCTAATTTGTTTTCCACCAGCAATATACGCCTGCTCCATTTCCTTTGAAAATTTCATGTACGCTCTTTCCACTAACACTAGCATTTACAACAAGTGATGTGTTTTTTAGTATATGCTACATTTTTTCACTATTTAGACTTGCCTTCCCGCTTCGCCTCTGGGTGCCAAAAAAGACCGCAATTAAAATGTTCGCACGGTGCATAATACCGTAAATTTCTCACTACTACAGAAACAATTAAGCCTCCTAATTTTTATTTTTATTGGCATGAAGGCATACAGAAGTTGCTAAAACAATTTTGCTAGGGTAAAGGATAAACACATGGCAGGTAATTCACCAGCAATAGTTCAGCCCAGTATTGGCAATTCACCCAAATACTCCCTCGCGCGGCCACCTGTGCTGATATAAAACAAATTAAGGAAAGATGTTTTTTGCGTGGAAATTAAGTAAAGATGTTGTCATACCGGGAGCACATTAAGCACGACATTAGCCGTTCGAGCGGTGGCCCAAGCATTATATTAAACGCTGCTGATCCGGTGGACACCCAGACCATGGAATAGTCAATGCATGCCTCCGTGCTGCATGCGAGGGATCCAGTGGGGCGAAACCAGGGTTGACGCATCCGACTAAATCCAGCATGGTCCAGTGTGCTACAGTACTAGTACATTTCTTACTCCGGTACATAACAGAGAACTAACGAGCCGGCAGAAAACACCGTCACCGCCCTTTGACGTCCGTCGCCAACATCGTCTCCCACTGCGTCACTTGCCGTCGCTTGTCGCGTACACGCATTAATTAACACCTCGTCTACCACCTGGAATACCACGGCGCCCTGCATCTCTAGGCAAACAAACGCGTCACGATACCGGGCTCGCGCGAGCTCGTCCACGTCTAGCAATTTTCGCACATTCAGCCTAAGATAGCGATACATTCAACTGCATTCAGACTTATTTCATTCAGATGATGAGGAAATGAAGTTAGACACAACATAATTTCATTAGGTGCATTACATAACGTAACATAAGACTTGCAGTTCTTCTGGTGCAATATATTCATCAGGTGCATTACAACACAAATTTTCTCTCGAGTTTAGCTATATATTCTCAGTCATTAATTAAACTAGTAGAATATATATGCAATCAGAAAATAATAATTTCAAAGGCATGTAGCAACACCATCGTAGCCGAGGGCGATCACCACGGCGATGCAACCTGCTGCCCACCGCAGCGCCACAGCTTCTCTGAGTATGGCGGCACAACCAGCTCCCGAGCTTATGTGTCCATCCTTTCATGTAGTTATTTATGTGTCTTTTATGGGTCGTCTTTTGGGTATTGATATGGAAAAGTAAAAGCAATATCCACAGTGTGTTTTTGCTACCATGATATACACATGAGCAAGCAAGTTGTGTGTCATTTGTATACGATAATAAAGTTAAGTATCCATACGTTACTCCAAGTGATACTCCAAGTCAGGCCCTTGTCATATGTTACTCCAAGTGACACTGGGTTTTAGCAGGAAAAGATTCATCACCCACACATGATCAACCACTAGTCCTCCAAAGAAGGCATTCATGCTCATGACATTTACTCCCTCTGTACCGAAATGTAAGTCGTTGGAGCGATTCCAATGCAAATCTCGCGACGTTATGAACTTTTTTGACTTTCCAAAAATACCCTCGCTCTCGCCCACTCGAGCTAGTCGCTCTCACCCACTCATTCCCCTCCCACCCACCTCCCTCTCGTCCCCTCCAGATCCTCGTCGCCGGCCTCTCCTCGCCGTCCTCTCCTCGCCCGTCGTCGCGGCCTCTCCTCGTCGTCGCCGGCCTCTCCTCGCCGTCACCGAGCCACCCGCTTCCTCCCTTTCTCCCCACCATCGAGCCACCCCGTTTCCTCCCACCGCGAGAAATCCACCACCCTTAGGTCAAAAGTTCGATCTTTTAGGCGCCGGCGACAAGCTTCTGGGCGGCGGAGGCACTGCATCCGCCTACGCCAACGTCTACGACAAAGCGACATGGATCCGGGCTGGATGCTGCTAGAGGACTTCAGGCAGCGGGTGGACCTGACGCGGCGCATCCGCGAGGTGTTGGCCAACTACCCGGATCCTCGAGCTGCAGGCGCACCACGGAGCTGCGGAGCTCATCGGGAACGACAACGACGACGCGGCCTCGTGCATCCGCCTTTGCCTTGACCGCGCGCCCATGGGGCCCGCTCGCTGCTGCCCCCCGCGCTCGCGCACTGGCAGTCCCCCGCCCTGCTCGTCCACAGCGACGCCGCATTCACCGATGATGACTTCGCCAGCATCTCCCGCATCAACGGCAGCAACAAGGCATCGCTGGCCTGGAAGAGCTCTTCGGGTATGTACGCTCGAGTACTTTGGAGTAGCGCTCCTTTACTTCCAATTTCTGGATCGAGTACATGGCATGAACTGATCAATCTGAATATGTACATATACTCCATGTGTATATGCTGAAATTTCTCGCCTGAACTGAATATGCAAACTGAATTTGCAAACACCGTGTATGTACTGTTATGTGTGCATTGTACTGTCCATTTGCAAACTGAATTTTGAGTAGCAGCATACTGAATATCGCTGATGAACAACATATCTGCAGTAGGTCTCTGCCTGATGAACTGCAACACTGTATCTAGGGCTGGACACGAGCCGAGCCGAGCCGAGTTCAGTCCGAGCCTGGCAGCGAGCCGAGCTCGGCTCGGCTCGTTTGTAGCCTGTTTCTGGAGGCTCGGCTCGTTTTGCCTCTGGCTCGGTCCAGCCCGAGCAGCTTGTGTGCACACTGGTATACTGAACTTTTGAACAGCCAAACAATGCAACGCCTACATCAGACACCGCCTGATGGACGATGGTGCGTTCGTCAGAGGGGAAATACTACAATGCCACTGAATTTTGGACGGCATGGTGCATCAATCTATCAATAAACAGAGCAAACTGAACTGTCGACAGCAGCAGTCCATCAATGAACAGAGCAAACTGAATTTTCGACAACAACAGTCCATCAATACTTCAGAGCAACAGAGTTTTGGACAGCAACTGCATTTCGAACAACTCTGTCATCAACAGCATAGATCAACAGAGAGAAAAGGGAAAAGATTGGGGATGGTCAATGGTGTGCTCGCCTTGGTCACCTACGTTGGCCGGAACGGCGTGGAATGACTGCTGCTGTGGTCGGTGGAGGCCTGGAGGTCAGCCTCGGATGGGAAGATGTCAAGCGCTGGAGCCAGTAGCCTTACCTGCTCGTTCTTGGTGCGCTCGAAGAGAAACAAGCAGAGGCATGACCGGAGGCGGCCAGTCTGGCGACTTCCGTGGGCGACTCCGTCAGAGCCAAAACCAACGCGTCCAGCTTTGGGGGCTCTGGACGTGGCAAGGAGGGATGCGAGGAGAAGGCCGACGAAGGGAAGGGGAACGGTGGCAACTTGTGTCGAGACGGCGGCGACTCGCGAGGAGAGGACGGTGGGATGGGGGTGGCGGCGGCGGCGGAAGGCAGAGCCCAGTCGCGTGTACTCGCGCGTTCTCTGGCCGCAGTCGGGGCCTCTGGGCATAGAGTGGAGATGTTTTTGGGCTGGGCCTCAATCGGTGCACCGAGCCGGACCGGGCCAAACTCGGCTCGGCTCGGTCGGATTTCGGGCCTACTTTTCAAACTCAGCTCGCTACAAATACTTCACGGGCCGAGCTAATTCGGTCCGAGCTGAAACGAGCTTCGAGCCGAGCTAAAAAGCTCGTTGGTACTGTGGAGGGTAAAAAGGTTTTTTGTCTGAATTTGTGTTAACTGCATCCTTGCAGACAATTGAGGGGGTCATCTCTGTCTCTGGTCATCGCCTCATGGAGTCATCTCTGTCTCTCGAATTGATGGGGTAAGATAAGGTCAACTGATCTCTGTTTGTCTACCTGTCCACCATAATTTCGGATGTCTGTTGTTTTGACAGGATATTCAGTGTTTATTCAACCACACTCGGTGTCTTGTGTTTGATCTCTTTGCAATGCAATAACGGCACGACACCCTGAATCACCCACATCCTGGGAGGACACCTGACACAAGGTAGTTAGAATTCCTTGTTCTGTTTAAAATAAGGCATGTGGTCGGGGTATGTTGCTTAGAGTAATTTTGAACAAGATTTAACTTGTCAATTTTGCTTGAAGTAATTTTGCTTGGAGTATTTTTCCATAAGTATTATGAACATGCAAGTATTCTGAACATGCAAGTATTCTGAACATGAAACTGTTCCTTTAATTTTTCAGCAAGTATTATGAACATGCAAGTATTATGTGCATGCATTCGATTCAGTTTGATTACTGAACATGATAGCTACTCAAAGAAATTTTGTTTGCTTGCACTTGAGTACTTGCACTTGCACACAACACTAGTTCAGCAATTTTGTCTTCATTTTCAGTACGGAAGCAAGTTGTGCATGCTTTAACTTCTCTTCTCTTCTTCTATTTTGACCACTGAAACTTTAAACTGTTCCTCTCCTACTCTTCTCATAAGAAAATTTTCATACTCCTCTCCTTTACTCAAAACAAGGAGTACAAAATGAGGAGTACAATACAAAAAAGAATCAAAAACTTATCACAACAAGGAATTACACAAATGATCATACACATGAGGAGTTCAAATGATCATACAATTTTTTTTCAAAACTTATCACAACAAGGAGGTACACGAAATGATCATAGTACAAATGTCGAGTTTACAAAATTATCATAGCCACATCTCATACAAGCATTTCAACAAGCATCTCAACAAGAAACTCAATAAGCAACTCCTCAAGCATCTAGACAAGCATCTCGACAAGCATCTCGACAAGCATCTCCTCAAGCATCTCGACAAGCATCTCAAGAAGCAACTCCTCAAGCATATCAACAAGCATCTCGACAAGCATCTCAACAAGCATCTCCTCAAGCAACTCCTCAAGCATCTCGACAAGCATCTCAACAAGCAACTCCTCAAGCATATCAACAAGCATCTCGACAAGCATCTCAACAAGCAACTCCTCAAGCATATCAACAAGCATCTCGACAAGCATCTCAACAAGAAACTCCTCAAGCATCTCGACAAGCATCTTGACAAGCATCTCAACAAGCATATCAACAAGCATCTCGACAAGAAACTCCTCAAGCATCTCAACAAGCATGTCGACAAGCAACTCCTCAAGCATCTCAACAAGCAACTCAACAAGCAACTCCTCAAGCATCTCGACAAGCATCTCGGCAAGCAACTCCTCAAGCATCTCGACAAGCAACTCCTCAAGCATCTCAACAAGCAACTCTCTCCATTATCCCAAGATTGTACAAGGCATTTGCATATACCTCTTGAGGGCATGTAAGTCTTGGAGGTAGCATCCCAATGTTCTCTAGCCTTTCCTTGTTCGCATGGGGTATTTTATACCCATTACCCCTGCATGGTTCAAGATTTCAATCATGCAATCTTGTAGAGATAGGAAAACTCTGTTCAGCTCGTAAACCTCATAGTTACCAAATTCATCTAGCACACCCTTGATAAGATCCTGAAGCGTTCTAGGGCTTAGACAATCTGCCGATGATTGCAACGAGTTGAAGAACCCAAGGTCAAGGCCATCCAGATCAGGGCTATTGGCAGGTTGTTGAATTAGTGCGATATCGAGTCCATTCTTTCCACGATCGCTATAAATTCTGGGTCGTTAGGCAAGATATGAGGCTTAGCGTTGTCTTCTGTATATAGATAGTTTGCCCAGCATCATTCTTAGCCAAGATGCTTGTATTGCTGGCGATGAGGTTCTCTATCATGAACTCTCTCATTACTTGCATGTTGACTTTTATAGACTTTGTCTCCAATGTTCCTCTTAGGCCAAGATGCTTGTATTCTTTGGCGATGAGGTTCTCTATCATGAACTCTCTCATTACTTGCATGTTGACTTTTATAGACTTTGTCTCCAATGTTCCTCTGGCCTGTTGTCGCTTCTCCTCTCGAGCGGAACTTCTTTCACAAATGGCCAAATTCCAATTTTCCGAGAGAAGGTCACATTTCCTTCATTGTCCCACCTCGGCCAAAGCAACAATTGTCAAGAACATAACCTTTCCAATACAACTGCCGTTTTGCAGAGTTCTCGAGGCTCTTCCTCCCCATACATCGATAATAGTTTCTTTTTCTTGGTCATATAGAACCATTTCTCGTCAATATGAACAATGTTGTGCATGGTCTTGAATTTTGGCCTTTCAGTTTGTGTTGTTGTCTCATCGAGCATTGACAAGCAAAATTTCATTCTATCCTTCTTGTTCTTTTCATTCAGAGCTGGCTTCAAATAGTTTGTATGCCTCTTTATCAACTTCAGCATGAACTTCCCGCGGAGTGTCGAGAGCTGCACCCGAGTGTTGGGGAACGTTGCAGAAAATTAAAATTTTCCTACGGTTTCACCAAGATCCATCTATGAGTTCTACTAAGCAATGAGTTACGAGAGAGAGTTTGCATCTACATACCACTTGTAGATCGATGCAGAAGCGTTCGAGAGAGTGGTGATGATGAAGGCGTTCCCAACGTGATTCCGATCACCGATGACCAAAGTGCTGAAAGGACAGCACCTCCGTGTTCAACACACGCGGGGACGATGGCGTCTCCTCCGTCTTGATCCAGCAAGAATGAAGGAGAGGTTGAGGAAGACAACTCCAATGGCAGCACGACGGCGTGGTGCGGTTGGTCTGACAGTTCTCCGGCGGGGCTTCGCCAAGCTCGCGTGGAGAAAGAGAGGTGTTGGGAGGGAGGGCTGCGCCTTCAATTGTGTTGGCAGCCTCCCCCACCCCTCTATTTATAGGAGGAGAGGGCCAGGGGGGCGGCCCTCTAGGGAAAACCCTAGGGGGGGCGGCGGCCAAGAGAGAGAGGAGGGTGGCTTGCCCCCAAGCAGAGGCGCCCCTTTAGGGTTTCCTCCTCCCAAACCCTAGCCGATGGGCCTAGGTGGGGGCGCCCAGCCCACCAGGGGCTGGCTCCCTCCCACTTAGCCCATGTGGCCCCCGAGGGGTGGCCCCTCCCGTGGACCTCGGAACTCTCCCGTGGCCCGGTACTTTACCGTATACCCCGAAACTTTCGAGTCCGTTTAACCACTTTCCATATATAAATCTTTACCTCCGGACCATTCCGAACTCCTCGTGACGTCCAGGATCTCATCCGGACTCGAACAACATTCGGTAATCACGTACTTGTCTTCCTATTAACCCTAGCGTCACCGAACCTTAAGTGTGTAGACCCTACGGGTTCGGAGACATCTGAACATGACCGAGACTACCTCAAGTCAATAACCAACAGCGGGATCTGGATACCCATGTTGGCTCCCACATGCTCCTCGATGTTGTCATCGGATGAACCACGATGTCAAGGGTTCAAGCAACCCGTATTCTATTCCCTTTGTCGACGGTATGTTACTTGCCCGAGACTCGATCGTCGGTATCCCAATACCTCGTTTAGTCTCGTTACGGCAAGTCACTTTACTCGTACCGCAATGCATGATCCGTGACCAGACACTTGATCACTTTGAGCTCATTATGATGATGCATTACCGAGTGGGCCCAGTGATACCTCTCCGTAACACGGAGTGACAAATCCTAGTCTCGATCCGTGTCAACCCAATGGTCACTTTCGGAGATACCGTAGTGCACCTTTATAGTCACCCGATTACGTTGTGACGTTTGATACACCCAAAGCACTCCTACGGTATCCGGAATTGCACGATCTCATGGTCTAAGGAAGAGATACTTGACATTGGAAAAGCTCTAGCAAAACGAACTACACGATCTTTGTGCTATGCTTAGGATTGGGTCTTGTCCATCACGTCATTCTCCTAATGGCGTGATCCCGTTATCAATGACATCCGATGTCCATAGTCGAAACCATGACTATCTGTTGACCAACGAGCTAGTCAACTAGAGGCTTACTAGGACGTATTGTAGTCTATGTATTCACACGTGTATTACGATTTCCGGATAATACAGTTATAGCATGAATAAAAGACAATTATCATAAACAAGGAAATATAATAATAATGCTTTTATTATTGCCTCTAGGGCATATTTCCAACAGTCTCCCACTTGCACTAGAGTCAATAATCTAGTTTACATTGTGATGAATCGAACACCCATAGAGTTACGGTGTTGATCATGTTTTGCCCACGGAAGAGGTTTAGTCAATGGATCTGCAACATTCAGATCCGTATGCACTTTACAAATTTCTATGTCTCCATCTTGAACATTTTCACGGATGGAGTTGAGCGACGCTGATGTGCTGGTCTTCTTGTGAAACCTGGGCTCCTTGGCAAGTGCAATAGCTCCGGTGTTGTCATAGAAGAGTTTGATCGGCCCCGACGCATTGGGTATGACTCCTAGGTCGGTGATGAACTCCTTCACCCAAATTGCTTCATGCGCTGCCTCCGAGGCTGCCATGTACTCCGCTTCACATGTAGATCCCGCCACGACGCTCTCGCTTGCAGCTGCACCAGCCATTGCTCCACCATTCAACATATACACGTATCTGGTTTGTGACTTAGAGTCATCAGATCTGTGTCGAAGCTAAGCGTCGGCGTAACTGTTACGACGAGCTCTTCGTCACCTCCATAAGCGAAACATGTCCTTTGTCCTTTTCGGTGCTTCAGGATATTCTTGACCGCTGTCCGGTGTTCCTTGCGGGATTACTTTGGTACCTTCCTACCAAACTTACGGCAAGGTTTACATCAGGTGCAGTACACAGCATGGCATACATAATAGATCCTATGGCTGAAGCATAGGGATGGCACTCATCTCTTCTTTATCTTTTGCCGTGGTCGGGCATTGAGCTGAGCTCAATCTCACACCTTGCAATACAGGCAAGAACCCTTCTTGGACTGATCCATTTTGAACTTCTTCAAAATCTTATCAAGGTATGTGCTTTGTGAAAGACCTATGAGGCGTCTCGATCTATCTCTATAGATCTTGATGCCTAATATATAAGCAGCTTCTCCAAGGTCCTTCATTGAAAAACACTTATTCAAGTAGGCCTTAATGCTGTCCAAGAATTCTATATCATTTCCCATCAAGTATGTCATCTACATATAATATGAGAAATGCTCTGAGCTCCCACTCACTTTCTTGTAAACGCATGCTTCTCCATAAGTCAGCATAAACCCAAACGCTTTGATCATCTCATCAAAGCGAATGTTCCAACTCGAGATGCTTGCACCAGCCCATAAATGGATCGCTGGAGCTTGCATACTTTGTCGACATTCTTAGGATCGACAAAACCTCCGGCTGTATCATATACAGCTCTTCCTTAAGATAGCCGTTAAGGAACGCTGTTTTGGCGTCCATCTGCCATATCTCATAATCATAGTATGCGGCAATTGCTAACATGATTGGACGGACTTAAGCTTCGCTACGGAGAGAAAGTCTCATCGTAGTCAATCCCTTGAACTTGCCGATAACCCTTAGCGACAAGTCGAGCTTTATAGATGGTGACATTACCATCCGCGTCCGTCTTCTTCTTAAAGATCCATTTGTTTTCTATCGTCACGATCATCGGCAAGTCGGTCAAAGTCCACACTTTGTTTTCATACATGGATTCTATCTCGGACTTCATGGCTTCTAGCCATTTATTGGAATCTGGGCCCGCCATCGCTTCTTCATAGTTCAAGGTTCACCGTTGTCTAACAACATGATTTCCGGGACAGGGTTGCCGTACCACTGCAGTGCGGGCGTGTCCTAGTGGACCCACGAAGTTCAGTAGCAACTTGATCCAAGTACCTTGATCATCATCATGAATTTCCTCTTCGGTTGGTGTGGGCATCACAGAACATTTTCTGAGCTGCATCACTATCCCGCTCAAGAGGTAGTACTTCATCGAGTTCTACTTTCCTCCCACTTACTCCTTTCGAGAGAAACTCTTTTCCGAAAGGTTCCGTTCTGGCAACAAAGATCTTGCCTTCGGATCTAAGGTAGAAGGTATACCCAAAGGTTTCCTTAGGGTATCCTATGAAGACGATTTTTCCGACTTGGGTTCGAGCTTTCCAGGTTGAAGTTTCTTGACATAAGCATCGCATCCCCAAACTTTTAGAAACGACAGCTTAGGTTTCTTCCCAAACCATAATTCATACGGTGTCGTCTCAACGAATTTAGACGGTGCCCTATTTAAAGTGAATGTAGCTGTCTCTAGAGCGTATCCCCAAAATGATAGCGTAAATCAGTAAGAGACATCATAGATCGCACCATATCCAATAGAGTGCGACACGACGTTCGGACACACCGTACGCTGAGGTGTTCCAGCGGCGTTAGTTGTGAAACGATTCCACATTTTCTTAAGTGTGTACCAAATTCGTGACTTAAATATTCTCCTCCACGATCTGATCGTAAGAATTTTATCTTTCGGTCACGTTGATTCTCTACTTCATTCTGAAATTCCTTGAACTTTTCAAAGGTCTCAGACTTGTGTTTCATCAAGTAGACATACCCATATCTACTCAAGTCATCGTGAGAGTGAGAACATAACGATATCCTCCGCGAGCCTCAACGCTCATTGGACCGCACACATCGGTATGTATGATTTCCAACAAGTTGGTTGCTCGCTCCATTGTTCCAGAGAATGGAGTCTTGGTCATCTTGCCCATGAGGCATGGTTCGCATGTGTCAAATGATTCATAATCAAGAGACTCCAAAAGTCCATCAGCATGGAGCTTCTTCATGCGCTTGACACCAATGTGACCAAGGCGGCAGTGCCACAAGTATGTGGGACTATCGTTATCAACTTTACATCTTTTGGTATTCACGCTATGAACATGTGTAATACTACGCCGAGATTCATTAAGAATAAACCATTGACCATCGGAGCATGACCATAAAACATATCTCTCATATAAATAGAACAACCATTATTCTCGGATTTAAATGAGTAGCCATCTCGCATTAAACGAGATCCAGATACAATATTCATGCTCAAACTTGGCACCAAATAACAATTATTAAGGTTCATAACTAATCCGTGGGTAAATGAAGGGTAGCGTGCCGACGGCGATCACATCGACTCGAACCATTCCCGACGCGCATCGTCACCTCGCCCTTCGCCGATCTCCGCTTATTCCGCAGCTCTGCTGTGAGTTACAAATATGAGCAACGGCACGGTATCAAATACCGGAGTTACTACGATTACTGGTAAGGTACACATCAATTACATGTATATCAAATATACCTTTGGTGTTGCCGGCCTTCTTATCCGCTAAGTACTTGGGGCAGTTCCGCTTCCAGTGACCCTTCCCCTTGCAATAAAAGCACTCAGTCTCAGGCTTGGGTCCATTCTTTGACTTCTTCCCGGCAACTTGCTTACCGGGCGCGGCAATCTCCTTGCCGTCCTTCTTGAAGTTTTTCTTACCCTTGCCCTTCTTGAACTTAGTGGTCTTATTGACCATCAACACTTGATGTTCTTTCTTGATTTCAACCTCGGCTGACTTCAGCATAGAGAACACTTCAGGAATGGTCTTTACCATCCCCTGCATGTTGTAGTTCATCACAAAGCTCTTGTAGCTTGGTGGGAGCGACTGGAGGATTCTGTCAATGACCGCCTCATCAGGGAGGTTAATATTCAGCTGGGTCATACGGTTGTGCAACCCAGACATCTTCGTAATGTGCTCACCGATGTAACTGTTTTCCTCCATCTTACAACTATAGAACTTGTCGGAGATGTCATATCTCTCGACCCGGCGTGAGCTTGGAAAACAAGTTTCAGCTCCTCGAACATCTCATATGCTCCGTGGTGCTCAAACGCTTTTGGAGCCCCGGTTCTAAGCTGTAAAGCATGCCGCACCGAACGAGGGAGTAATCATCAGACGAGACTGCCAAGCATTCATAATGTCTTGGTTCTTCGACGGAGCGTCACCTAGCGGTCCTTCTAGGACGATTGTTTCTGGCAGCTATGAGGATGATCTCGTGTTCGGACCCAGTCCGTATAGTTGCTGCCGTCATCTTTCAGCTTGGTTTTCTAGGAACGTGTTGAAGTTCAAGTTGACATGAGCGTTGGCCATTTGATCTACAAGACATATCATTCAAAAGTTTTAGACTAAGTTCATGATAATTAAGTTCATCTAATCAAATTATTACAATGAACTCCCACTCAGATTAGACATCCTCTAGTCATCTAAGTGTTACACGATCCGAGTCGACTAGGCCGTGTCCGATCAACACGTGAGACGGACTAGTCTCGTCGGTGAACATTCTCATGTTGATCGTATCTTCCATACGACTCGTGTTCGACCTTTCGGTCTCCGTGTTCCGAGGCCATGTCTGTACATGCTAGGCTCGTCAAGTTAACCCTAAGTGTTTTGCGTGTGTAAATCTTGCTTACACCCGTTGTATGTGAACGTAAGAATCCATCACACCCGATTAACACGTGGTGCTTAGAAGCGACGAACTGTAGCAACGGTGCACGTTAGGGAGAACACTTCTTGAAATTGTTCTAAGGGATCATCTTATTTACTACCGTCGTTCTAAGTAAACAAGATGTATAATCATAATAAACATCACATGCAATTATAAAGTAGTGACATGATATGGCCAATATCATATAGCTCCTTGATCTTCATCTTCGGGCTCCATGATCATCCTGTCACCGCATGACACCATGATCTCCATCATCATGATCTCCATCATCGTGTCTTCATGAAGTTGTCACGCCAACGACTACTTCTACTTCTATGGCTAACGCGTTTAGCAATAAAGTAAAGTAGATTACATGGCGTTCTTCAATGACACGCAGGTCATACAAAAATAAAGACAACTCCTATGGCTCCTGCCGTTGTCATACTCATCGACATGCAAGTCGTGATTCCTATTACAAGAACATGATCTCATACATCACAATATATCATCATTCATCACAACTTGGCCATATCACGTCACATGACAATTGCTGCAAAAACAAGTTAGACGTCCTCTAATGTTGTTGCATCTTTTACGTGGCTGCAATTGGGTTCTAGCAAGAACGTTTTCTTACCTACGAATAACCACAACGTGATCTTGTCAACTTCTATTTACCCTTCATAAGGACCCTGTTCATCGAATCCGCTCCAACTAAAGTAGGAGAGACAGACACCCGCCAGCCACCTTATGCAACTAGTGCATGTTAGTCGGTGGAACCGGTCTCACGTAAGAGTACGTGTAAGGTTGGTCCGGGCCGCTTCATCCCACAATACCGCGGAAGCAAGAAACGACTAGTAACGGCAAGTAAATTGACAAGATCCACGCCCACAACAAAATTGTGTTCTACTCGTGCAAAGAGAACTACGCATAGACCTAGCTCATGATGCCACTGTTGGGGAACGTTGCAGAAAATTAAAATTTTCCTACGGTTTCACCAAGATCCATCTATGAGTTCTACTAAGCAACGAGTTACGAGAGAGAGTTTGCATCTACATACCACTTGTAGATCGAGTACGGAAGCGCTCGAGAGAGTGGTGATGATGAAGCCGTTCCCAACATGATTCCGATCACCGATGACCAAAGTGCTGAAAGGACAGCACCTCCGTGTTCAACACACGTACGGGACGATGGCGTCTCCTCCGTCTTGATCCAGCAAGAATGAAGGAGAGGTTGAGGAAGACAACTCCAATGGCAGCACGACGGCGTGGTGCAGTTGGTGCGGCAGTTCTCCGGCAGGGCTTCGCCAAGCTCGCGTGGAGAAAGAGAGGTGTTGGGGAGGGGAAGGGCTGCGCCTTCAATTGTGTTGGCAGCCCTCCCCACCCCTCTATTTATAGGAGGAGAGGGCCAAGGGGGCGGCCCTCTAGGGAAAACCCTAGGGGGGGCAGCCAAGGAGAGGAGAGGAGGGTGGCTTGCCCCCAAGCTGGGGCGCCCCTTTAGGTTTCCTCCTCCCAAACCCTAGCCGATGGGCTCAGGTGGGAGGCGCGCCCAGCCCACCAGGGGCTGGCTCCTCTCCCACTTAGCCCATGTGGCCCCCCGAGGGGTGGCCCCTCCGGTGGACCTCCGAACTCTCCCGTGGCCCCGTATTTTACCAGTATACCCAAACTTTCCGAGTCCGCTTAACCACTTTCCATATATAAATCTTTACCTCCGGACCATTCCGAACTCCTCGTGACGCCCAGGATCTCATCCGGACTCAACAACATTCGTAATCACATACTTGTCTTCCTATTAACCCTAGCGCCACCGAACCTTATGTGTAGACCCTACGGGTTCGGAGACATCGCACATGACCGAGACTACCTCAAGTCAATAACCAACAGCGGATCTGGATACCCATGTTGGCTCCCACATGCTCCTCGATGTTGTCATCGGATGAACCACGATGTCAAGGGTTCAAGCAACCCGTATTCTATTCCCTTTGTCGACGGTATGTTACTTGCCCGAGACTCGATCGTCGGTATCCCAATACCTCGCTTAGTCTCGTTATCGGCAAGTCACTTTACGCATACCGCAATGCATGATCCCGTGACTGCGGACACTTGATCACTTTGAGCTCATTATGATGATGCATTACCGAGTGGGCCCAGTGATACCTCTCCGTAACACGGAGTGACAAATCCTAGTCTCGATCCGTGTCAACCCAATGGTCACTTTTGGAGATACCTGTAGTGCACCTTTATAGTCACCCGATTACGTTGTGACGCTTGATACACCAAGCACTCCTACGGTATCCGGAATTGCACGATCTCATGGTCTAAGGAAGAGATACTTGACATTGGAAAAGCTCTAGCAAAACGAACTACACGATCTTTGTGCTATGCTTAGGATTGGGTCTTGTCCATCACGCCATTCTCCTAATGACGTGATCCCGTTGTCAATGACATCCGATGTCCATAGTCGAAACCATGACTATCTGTTGACCAACGAGCTAGTCAACTAGAGGCTTACTAGGGACGATTGTAGTCTATGTATTCACACGTGTATTACGATTTCCGGATAATACAGTTATAGCATGAATAAAAGACAATTATCATAAACAAGGAAATATAATAATAATGCTTTTATTATTGCCTCTAGGGCATATTTCCAACACCGAGTTGCCAAGCAAGTGACCCGATAGTAGACCTCTTGTTAAGTGGGATGGTAGGTATTTGATCTAGATTGATGTCTTTTGGCTTTCTTTCGCAGTTCCCTTTTCTCTCACTTGAAACGTCCACCTCCCGACTATTAGCAATTTGCTTCATTGCTTTCTTCCAAACTCTTTGTACATTCCATACACCCACCCAAAGAAACGGCAATCTTTTTCCTGTCATCTCTTTCAAATTTGCCCCTCTACTCATGCACAGTGTGTGCATTGCAACATAAGCAGCATACTTTTGCTTGTCATCGAGGCCATCCTTTTTTAACTGATTGCTCAACTCCTGTACAAAGAAATACAACAAAGGTCAAAGGAAAATGATCAAATGATCGAGGAAAATGGTCAAATGAACATAAGCAAATGATCAAATGATGATATGATCATATCATCAAATGCTCAAATGATTATATCATCATATCATCAATGATCAAATGATGATATGATCATATCATCAAATGCTCAAATGATTATATCATCATATCATCAAACTGTATTCTGTAATTTAACCGAGTTTTTCTTCCATCATTAACTGAAAATTTGTGAAATGCCACTTTAGCTGTACGCATGTTGTACTCCTGCATCTTCATCCATTTGTACTCCTGCATCTTCATCCATTTGTACTCCTGCATCATCATCATCCATTTCATCTTCTGCAGGTGGAGTGCAGTTGAGGTCTGGGACAACCATCTTCGTTGCTTTCAGCCATTACTCTTGTGCTTGGAATATAACCTGTAATAAAGAGTAGGAGTAATTTTAATACTTGTGCTTCGAGTACAAACTGTAATGAAGTGCTTGGAGTACTTTTAACTGTAATAAAGTGTGAATGATATCAAATCATACATCGAGGATGATATCCATAAGAGTATAAAATACACCGTGTGGGCAAGTACCACCAATGGAAATAAGAAGCTTGATGTCTGCTTATCAAGAAGCTCGAGCAAAGGGCTCTAGCTGCCCTATATTCTTGTTTTTCTCAAGAAGGACGTTCTCCACACTTGCTATTGCTTTTAGGAATGTTCAGTTTGATTTCCGTGGGCTAATTGAATCTCCTTTCTTACAAACTTTTAGGTGAATACAAGTGGACAGTTTGTTGGTGTTGCTGAAATGACTGGTCTGTTGATGTTGAAAAACTCTAGAGTACTGGCAACAAGATAAGTGGAATGGTTCATTCTCCGTCAAGTGGCACATTGTCAAGGATGTTCCCAACAACATTCTCAAGCACATCATCCTAGAGAACAAGGAGGGCAAACCGGTCACAAACAGCCGTGACACAGGATGTAAGTGTCGATGAATGTTTATTATTTTTTGGTTCTCTGACATCCCAGATAGGTTGTACCTTATTGTTCTGTTTACTCCTTTTTGTTGACAATTCAGATCAACCTTGAGCAAGGTATTCAGATACTTAAGATATTCAAAGAGCATGTCAGCAAGACCTCTATCAGGTTCAAAGATCCCAGATAGGCCGTTTCAGCATGCTTGTAGGAGATGCTGGTTCTGTAGCAGATGCCTGGTTTTTGATGCCGTTTTAGAGATGAAGAAGTTGATTAAGCTAAGCTAAGCTAGAATGAGCTAATCGGTCTATTTTTGTTGGGGAGGTAGGGGAGGCTGGAATTCAACAGCCAGCCTGCGTACCCACCAAATTGAGGTTCTCATAAGCCGCAAGAAACAGCAGGCAGTGGCCACTGCAGTGACTGCTGTCCGTCCAACATTACTCTTTCTTCCTCCATTCGGTTGCACCTACCATCTCAATATCATCATCCATTGCTTGCCTGGACCAACACCCAGCTGCCACCACTTTAGTGCACCGTGCCGACACAATGCGTGCATGGCAGCATGGGTCGTCGACATTGTTGAAACTTTCTGAAGGTTTTTCCTGGTGCGTGCGGTGGTGTCGACGGAGGCGCGGGCGATGCACAACGTGGGGCTGGCGGGCTGACCTTCCGAGCCCCAACATCAACATCTTCCGGGACCCGTGGTGGGGCGGGCTGAGACGCCCGGCGAGACCCGCTGCTGGCCAGCAAGTACACCGTCGGATACCTCACGGGCTCCGAACGCCGGCTGTGGCGGCGTCATCGACGCGCTCAAGGTCGCCGCATGCTGCAAGCACTACACCGCCCACGACGCCGACAATCTGGAAGGGCGCCGAGCGATACACCTTCGACGCAAAGGTACTGCTACCTACCACTATGATCAGCTCGCCTCACTTGGTGTAGCTACATAGGTACAATAGCTTATTTGGGGTTACTTTGCCTGCCTGGCTGCCATGATTGGCTGGATGGCGATGTTTGTATCAGGGAGTTTGTTGACAAGAGCGCCACACTGAGTACTATCAGGTTCAAGGAGACTTGTTATCACAGTCATTGCTCGGATCCAGTTAGGCAAGCAAAATTTGCTGGGAACTCCATTGCATAACAAAATTTGCTGGGAGTATTCAGTTTACTTACAAAATTTGCTACACTTTATGATCTGCTACTCCTATTATCTGAAATGCCACAGTTTATGATCTGCTAGTCCTTTTGTTCAAATTACTTACTCCATTAGTACTCTTATCACTTGAATCAAATTATTAGTTCAAACTTTGTGATTTCTCTGAATTATTCTACCAAATTCAGTTATACTCTTGACTACACTTGAATCAGTACATCTCTTGAATCACTTGAGTTTTGTTTATGCTTGCAGTTTGTTTCCAGCGACAGCAGAGAGATGTACTCTAGCAGAGGATCAAATGATCAGAGAGAGGAGATGAACCTAGGCATCAGCCGAGCCCAGCAGCAGCTCCCGGACGTGGGAGAGGAGGAGCTGCGCTGGATGCAGCAGAGTACCAGCTCTACTCCAGCAAGGCGGCAGGCCTGGGCAGGGGGGGGGGGCAGAGGAGGTGGAGGTGGAGGCGGAGGAGGATGTGGAGGTGGAGATGGAGGTGGAGGTGGAGGTGGAGGTGGAGGCGGAGGTGAGGTGGAGGTGGAGGGCGGAGTCGGAGGTGGAGGTGGAGGCGGAAGCGGAGGTGGAAGACGATCGATCGGTGATTCAAATTTTGAACGAGGGGTATTCAGGTCAATTGTCAGGTTTTCACCTGGTCGAAACAGAAGCCCCATCGACCTATATTTCGGAACGGAGGGAGTACATATGAGTCCATCACCTAGTTTCACACCAAGTGATCCCTAGTAATATGATACTCTTTTGACCCACCTCTATGTATCTACTTGAAACAAGTTTGCACCATCATCCATAAGGACTCCATAAGGTTTAGACAATCTATTTGGACACTTATTAATGGAGAAACTTTACTAATGCAATTCTTTAACTTGAAGTACCTACACACAGTAAAACCTATAATCAATCAAATAGAAATATACAAAATTCTTTTTTTGTTCGTCCCAGTTACTTCTCCTCTACTCTGTTGTTGCTTTCAATGGACAACTGTCACGCCCAATATGCGACCCTATCCTAAAGGAACTCGAAGATCCCACCAAGGATAGAAGCGCATATTGAGACGCTTTGCAAGGTGGATATCATTACATCATACCATTACATAATAGTTGGGGATACATACAAGAGGCATACAATGCCACACGAATACAACAACATCATACACAAGAGCATCATTCGACTACGGATGAAACACAAACAGAAACTCAAACGACATCCACCCTCGCTAGCCTAGGCTGCCGACCGAACCTATCCCCGATCAAGAAGAAGCAGAAGAAGAACTCCAAGACAAGCAAACATCGCTCTTAAGGCCATGATCATCACATAACCTGCACCTGCAACTGTTGTTGTAGTAATCTGGAGCCACGAGGACTCAGCAATCCCATTACCATGGATATCAAGACTAGCAAAACTTAATGGGTATGGAAAGGATAAGTGGTGAGGTTGCAGCAGCGACTAAGCATATGTGGTGGCTAACATACGAAAATAAGAGCGAGAAGAGAAGCAAACGGAACGGTCGAGAAGCTAGAATTGATCAAGAAGTGATCCTGAAACTACTTACGTTCATACATAACCCAAAACCGTGTTCACTTCCCGAACTCCGCCGAGAAGAGACCAACACGGCCACACACGCGTTTGATGCGTTTTAATTAAGTCAAGTGTCAAGTTCTCTACAACCGGATATTAACAAATTCCCATCTACCACATAACTGCGGAACGGCTCTCAAAAGTTTATACCCTGCAGGGGTGTCCCAACTCAGCCCATCACAAGCTCTCACAGTCAACGAAGGATATTCCTTCTCCCAGGAAGACCCGATCAGACTCGGAATCCCGGTTACAAGACATTTCTATAATGGTAAAACAAGACCAGCAAAGCCGCCCGAATGTGCCGACAAATCCTGATAGGAGTTGCACATATCTCGTTCTCAGGGCACACCGGATTGTCCAAACTTCCGGTAGGCCAGCCCAGAGTTGCCCCTGGTGGCCACCGGCGGCTGACAGGTTGGACCAACACTCACGAAGAGCACTGCCCCGGGGTAATAAAGATGACCCTCGGCTCCGGAAACCCAAGGGAAAAAGGCTTAGGTGAGGCAAATGTAAAACCAAGGTTGGGCTTTGCTGGAGGAGTTTTATTCAAGACGAACTGTCAAGGGGTTCCCATAACACCCAACCGCGTAAGGAACGCAAAATAAAGGAACATAACACCGGTATGACGGAAACTAGGGTGGCAAGAGTGGCATGTAACACCAGGCATAAGGCCGAGCCTTCCACCCTTTACCAAGTATATAGATGCATTAATTAAAATAAGATATATTGTGATATCCCAACATAAACATGTTCCAACATGGATCAATCTTCATCTTCACCTGCAACTAACAACGCTATAAGAGGGGCTGAGCAAAGCGGTAACAAAGCCATGCAACGGTTTGCTAGGAAGGTGAAAAGGTTAGAGGTTGACATGGCAATTTGGGAGGCTTGAAGAACAAGTGATAGGTAGCACAGCATAGCGATAGAACGAAGCAAAAAGCATAGCAATGATAGTAGTGAGATCCAGGGTAGCGGTCATCTTGCCTGAAATCCTGCTTGGAAGAAGAACGAGTCGATGAAGAAGATGAGGCCATGAAGACGAACCAAGCGTGAGACAAACGGATCCTCACGATCGCAACAAAACAGGAACTAATGAGAAGTAGCACAACCAGAAAGAAGCAAACACACGGTAAACACGCAACACATAAACATGACATGATGCACAACCAAGCATGATGCATGACAAGGCTACATGCAGCTACTCATGGCAAGAGATGATGCATACAAGAGCAACACATCAAAGCAAGTTTAAATGAGGCCGGAAACAACATGTAACAATTCCGTAAGTCCTCGATGCAAATTTCGAAATTGATCCAGATCTGAATAAACCTTATGTTCAAGTTGTTTAACAGCAAGTTAAAATGCACCAAGATGAACTACACGAAATTCTGAGCAAGTTCCATATAAAGTTCATTTAGTTCGGAGCTACGACCTAGAAGATATGAGCAAAACAAGTCAAACATGGCATTGATGCAAAATGCATTCAAACATCAAGCAAACTCCTCAAAACATGGATGCAACATGATAAGAAGAAACTACATGCCATTATAAGCAAGTTTCATATAGAGCATGCTTAACACGGAGCAACGTGCACACACACACACACACACACACACACACACACACACACACACACACACACACACACACACACACACTCCAAACAAGATATAACAAAACAACACGTAGGCACTTAGCAAACATCAAAAGAACATGCTACAGGAAACATATGAGCACAAACTTGACATGAACTTCATGTACAGATAACATACGTAAAATATCATTAAAGGTTCAGGTTCATAGGCATCAAGATTAAACCAATATGATCAATGCAAAATGCAACTTAATAATACAGCAGCATACGCATGAGCAGACTTAATATGATGACAACTTGAGAGAAAGAAAGAGACAAGCTGCAGCAAGTTTATATAGCAACCTGGGGCATGGCATAAAAGTACACATAACAAAGAGCAAATAACATCATGGCATTATAAACATATGGCTCATGGATTAGTGGGAACCAACATGACAAGATTGAATGTTGAAACAGTTTCAGCAAGTGTAAAACAGCCACATTATGATAGCATGTCCGCAAGCATGAAACAGAGGCATATGACATCCAAAATTAGCAAACATGGCATGAACAAAGTACTCGTACCATACTACGATTCATGTAATTGGAGCATATCCAGATTATGCATGGATTAATGGGTAGCATCAATCAAACATGGCAACATGATATAGCAGTTTCAGCATTGACTGAAAGTTAACAGCAAATAGCCCACTTAACAAGCTTGATGCACTCACTACAGGGCAAAATACAACGATTGCACCCCTGTAAAGATGGCATAAATATTCTCCTAAAACATGTAGACATCATGCTCATAGGATGCACACACAAAATGCAACAAAAATGACAAATCAGCAAGTTACAGCAGTTTTCAGCAGTTAACAGCAACATGCACTTTTGCAACAGGGATTAATATATCAAGATGCACCCTAACATGAATGCAAAGCACACAAACGTGTAGAGCATGAAGAGCAGAATACGTGCATATCAAGATCATCATTATAGCGTCAACAGGGACAAAGTTGTGGCACTCACAAGATGCACAAATGATGTTGACAATCAGCAGATTCCAGCAGTTTATATCATTTAGCAGTCTTGCAACGATGATTAGGGCATCAAGATGGAGTCAAACAAGCATGCCACAATGGAATGAAATGAAGAGCATCTCACAATAAACATTTTGACAAATCATGCACGAAAACGGAGCTACACACACCAAGTTAGAGCAAGTCAAACATTCACACATGATGTAAAAATGTCGGGACTTGAATAATTTTTGAACCTCGCGGGATCGGGACGAGGTGATGCGGACAAGGAGATCAAGCGGCTCGGGAGCGCGTTGGATCGCTGGTCGGGTGGATCTCATCCACCCGCCCAGATCCGGCGATGGGGCGCGCGCGGAGTGGCGGAAGGAGGCGTGCGGCGGAGGAGGCTCGGCGAGGCGGGCGGATGGCGGCGGTCGCCGCGAGCGGGCACGAGGTGGTGGAGGTCGGCGCTGGGCGCAGGGCGAAGTCCGGTGCTCGCGGAGGCGGCGATGGTCGCCGGCAGGAGGAGCTCTGGGGCGCTGGGTCGGGCGCTGCGGGCAGGCGCCGGGTTCCGCGGCCGCGGCGAGGTCGACATCGCCGGGCGGGAAGCGAGGCGCAAGCTGCACGCAGGCCGAGGCAGCCTAGGTGCGGCCCGGGCGGATTTGCCTCGGGCCCGCGGCCGCAGCAGCGGCGGGACGGAGCGAGGAGGCCGACAGGACACGTGGCGCGCGGGTAGGCTGGGGCGGCGGCGACGCTGAGGTGGCGGGTCGCTATTGGTTGGAGTGAGGTGGCTCGAGGCGGTGGACGCGTCCGCGGCGGAACGGACATGCCGGCTGGGAGGAGGAAGATGACTAGGGTTTCGCCCAAATTTCGGGAGGGACTAATTTATTGGTAGAGGGAGCTAGGAGAGTCCAAATGAGGTGCGATTTTCGACCACACGATCGTGATCCAACGACGAAGAGCATGGATGGGTTTTGGATGGGCTAGTGGGCTGTGTGAAGAGGTGCTGGGCTGCAAAGAGAAGGGGGGGTCTCGGTTAACCGCTGGGGAATCAAACGACCTCCAAATGGAACGAAATTTGACGGGCGGTCTACCGGTGATATACCAAGGCCACTCGGCAAATCGCGGTCCATTCTGAGAATGTTTTTCGGCGGCTCACAAAGCTAGAAATGAGAGGTGCGACGGGCATGTGCGAGTGTGGTTGGGCTTAGAACAGATAACGGAGAGAACCGGGGCACCGAACGGATGCAAGTTTTGAAAAACATGCAGATGAAATGCAGATGATGACATAGCAAAATGCAATATGCAAGCAAATGACATGGCAACGATGGCGAATAACTGGAAGACACCTAGCGATCGGGTTTAGGGCATTACAACTCACCTCCACTAACAAGATATCTCGTCCCGAGATCTTAGGAACAAGACGGAAAGAGAAAGAGGAAGAGGTGAAGTAAAAACGCAAGAGAAAAGATGAACCAAGTCAAGAGCAATCGGGTAGAAAAGATGAACGACGAATATGATGAGAATGAAAAGCTCAAGAAACAAGATAGACTCTGAAACCACTCCGGTTAGAACAAGATAGGAAAGGAATAAGAATGGAAGAATTTAGGCAGCACTCCGACTGAAAATGGAAGGAATATAACATGAGCTTCACAAGATGGGATGGCACTTGATGAGATGAACAACGCAATGCCTCCGGAAGAATTGAAAGAATGGAATGAGAAGAACTTAGAAGGAAGGGTTGAACGGAGTTGTTGAGAAAATCAACAACGAAAGAATAAGCTTGTTGTGGACTTATCAAAACAACTCAAAACTTGAGGTGAAATTATACCACAACCAAAAGTCTGAATAGCTGAGAAGAAAGAAGAAATGCAAAATTCCACTTCAGCAGAAAAGGAAGAATTATTTGCACTTCGAGATGCGAGAAGAAAAGATACTTGATCTCCTCCAACAAAATCTTGATGAACTCTTGAAGAATGAATTAAATCATGAAGAACCACCGTGAAGAACTCTGGTGATGAAAGGATGACGAGATAGAATGAAGGATGAAAGAATAAGATGAGCCTTGCGATGATTTAGATGGAGGTTCATGAAATGGCCGATGAAATTTGAACTCCGAAAAGAAAAGATGAAAACACTTTGAAGCGCGAAATTACTCATCATGAACAAACTCCGAAGGAAGGGATTGATCACTTGGAAGAAATAAGAATAAGATTTATTGTATGCTTTTCCTTCACCAAATTAAATTGATGACAAGCAATGGATTTTGCATACTACTTATTCTTCTTGAAAAGGATTGAGAAGTGACATATCGCAAACTTGAGAAGGTCTTCATGAACCACCGGTAGGATTGAAAAGAACGAATGAATTAATATGATAATAAAGGAAGAAGAGTCTGAAGGAACCACCGCAAGAATTCGAAAATGACTGATGAAAGCGAATGAATCACTGGGAAGAATTAGAAGAACAAATATGCCTCAGGTGATTTAGATACAAGAGAACGGGAAGAACTCGAGCTGATTAAAGAGCACTTGAACGAAGCGCCGGGATAATTGGATAACGATAGCTGGAATGTGAGGACGAAGAATTCTTCTACAATGATGGCCTCTGGTGAAAATAAATGAAAAAACAACTCTTGACATACTCCGGATGGGAAAGGAAAGAAAGTCTGACGAACGGAATAATTCGAGAGGATAAGAAGAAGCTGGAACCAAGAATCTTCGAGAGACCGGGCAAGATTTAAGAGAAACTCTTCCTCAATCTTCAAATGACGATGTGAAACACCACCTAAATTACTGAGATACTCCAGGGGAATGAAAAGAGGAAAGGTTGAATCAGCAATGAAAAGAATTTGAAAGCGATCTTGGGGAAGGCATGTGACTGATGGGATCCATTCTTACGTCACACTTGAAAAGAATTTGAGAATAACTCCGGAGAATTAGAAGAGTCGTAAGATCCGGGAAAAGACCTGTGGGTTAGAGCCCACTAAAACAAAACATCGTTGAAAAGGTTTGTTGAAGAGATAGATGATGCATCGAACACTTAAAATATTTGAATGACGTGACAACCTCGAATTAATTCAAACATAGACGAATCTCCGAGATGTCTTGAGTACTCCGTAGGATAAACTGGCGAGAGGCGAACGAGCAAGGGAAACACTTGATCCAAGGAAAAGAATCAACCGAAAAACTTGAATTGAGTCCACGGAGAAGAAAAAGCGATGAAGAATGTCGAACAAAACGAGAATTCACCGGTTAAAACAATTGTCGAAGATCAAGAGGCTCATACGAATGAAATTGATGGTCGAAAGAGACTCGGACTCGGGAAGAAAAAGGGTGGGAGGCGGAAAACAACAGCGACTTGGAAGGTAGAACCGACGAATAAATTGAAGAGAAAACACCGGTTGAAATAATTGAGGAAAGAATGCAAAGACTTCGCACGAGTAGGATGGATACTCGATTAGTGACTCCAGATCTGAGAAGAAAAAAAAGTGGGCGGGTGGGAAAAGAAAACAATTGAGGATGGGGAAACAACTTCATTGAGAAAGAATTGAGGATTGGGCTTGCAAAAAACAAAGAGGGTCGAATCGCCTTGACGAGAAAATGCACCGGATGAAAAGAGCTGAGAACCAACGATCGAAAAACCAACTGCGTGATCCTAAAGAAAAATTTGAAGGGGAAGAGGAGTAAGTCAAAACACCTACGCCAAGATTCCTGACCAGAGCGACGAAGGGGCTGAGGAGTAAAAAGAATTCTTACTCTCTGATATAACTAGACTCCGAAAACAGTTTTCTTCTAGACTCGACAACAGCCAAACTACGAACAATCAAGGGGGCTCCTATGGTCGGTCGAGGCTCTGATACCAACTTGTCACGCCCAATATGCGACCCTATCCTAAAGGAACTCGAAGGTCCCACCAAGGATAGAAGAGCATATTGGAGACGCTTTGCAAGGTGGATATCATTACATTGTACCATTACATAATAGTTGGGGATACATACAAGAGGCATACAATGCCACACGAATACAACAACATCATACACAAGAACATCATCAGACTACGGATGAAACACAAATAGAAACTCAAACGACATCCACCTTGCTAGCCCAGGCTGCCGACCGAACCTATCCCCGATCAAGAAGAAGCGTAAGAAGAACTCCAAGACAAGAAAACGTCGCTCTCGCGTCATGATGATTGCATAACCTGCACCTGCAACTGTTGTTGTAGTAATCTGTGAGCCACGAGGACTCAGCAATCCCATTACCATGGGTATCAAGACTAGCAAAGCTTAATGGGTATGGAAAGGATAAGTGGTGAGGTTGCAGCAGCGACTAAGCATATATGGTGGCTAACATACGCAAATAAGAGCGAGAAGAGAAGCAAACGGAACGGTCGAGAAGCTAGAATTGATCAAGAAGTGATCCTGAAACTACTTATGTTCATACATAACCCATAACCGTGTTCACTTCCGGACTCCGCCGAGAAGAGACCATCACGGCTACACACGCGTTGATGCATTTTAATTAAGTCAAGTGTCAAGTTCTCTACAACCGGATATTAACAAATTCCCATCTGCCACATAACGCATGGCACGGCTCTTGAAAGTTTATACCTGCAGGGTGTCCCAACTTAGCCCATCACAAGCTCTCACGGTCAACGAAGGATATTCCTTATCCCGGAAGACCCGATCGACTCGAATCCGGTTACAAGACATTTCGACAATGGTAAAACAAGACCAGCAAAGCCGCCCGAATGTGCCGACAAATCCTGATAGGAGCTGCACATATCTCGTTCTCAAGGCACACCAGATTGTCCAAACTTCCGTAGGTCAGCCCAAAGTTGCCCTTGGTGGCCACCGGCGGTCGACAAGTTGGACCAACACTCGACGAGCACCGCCGGGGGGTAATAAAGATGACCCTCGGCTCCGGAAACCCAAGGGAAAAAGGCTTAGGTGAGGCAAATGTAAAACCAAGGTTGGGCCTTCTTGGAGGAGTTTTATTCAAGGCGAACTGTCAAGGGGTTCCCATAACACCCAACCGCGTAAGGAACACAAAATCAAGGAACATAACACCGGTATGACGGAAACTAGGGCGGCAAGAGTGGAACAAAACACCATGCATAAGGCCAAGCCTTCCATCCTTTACCAAGTATATAGATGCATTAATTAAAATAAGATATATTGTGATATCCCAACATAAACATGTTCCAACATGGAGCAATCTTCATCTTCACCTGCAACTAACAACGCTATAAGAGGGGTTGAGCAAAGCGGTAACAAAGCCATGCAATGGTTTGCTAGGAAGGCGAAAAGGTTAGAGGTGACATGGCAATTTGGGAGGCTTGAAGAACAAGTGATAGGTAGCGCAAGACTACAAGGATTTCGGTCTATTGCAACAAAATTTATTGCTACAACTATCTTTCGTTGCAATAAAATGCTATATCACCACAAAATTCCAGTTCGTGGTAATAAGATCTACATATTGCCACAGTTTCATTTCGTCACGCTAGGTACTCATTTTGTTGCAATAGAAGCCATGTATTGCCACAAGCTGCATCAGCGTTGCAATATGGTAGCGATATTGCAACAATTGCATCTCATTGCGTGAATTGGTCATTTTGTTGCAATAAACCCTAGGTATTGCAACAAAGTAAATCTTTGTGGCAATATTTAGACATATATTGCAACAAGTCTGGCATGTGGCGCTAGCGATAGATGCTGTTGCAAAATACATGGCTTCCTATTGCAACAAAACATGTATTGGTTGTAATAGGGCAATTTTTTGCCTCACCTTCGTTGTGCCGCAATAATATTATATATTGCGACAACTTATGCATCCATGGTAATATCGTACAACTTATTGCAACAATCCTCTAGTGCTGAGAAAAAGGAGCAGGATATTGCAACGATATTCTCTCTGATGCCCTGATTATTTCAGTTATTTGTTATACTATTTCTCCGGATCTGATTAAAGGGGTGTACTAGTTCATAGAGGTAATCCTCACATTCTTTTCCTTCCTAATTTTTTTGTATCTTGGTTGATGTGATTGTACGTATTTATGTGATGTTAATAAAAATGTATAGCATCCAAGATTCTCCCACCCAAGGTACAACACGCTTCTCTACATAGTTTAGTTATCTGATTTGTTATGGATTACTTCATGCACAATATCGTATTGTTAGACAAGCTGAGTCGCTATTAAATGCGTCTCCGGTGAAGAATGCTTATTCCTCACCCCACCGATCGGGCGCACCATCCGAGCCAGCCCATGCATGGGTTTCAGTGGACGTGATTTTGGAGAACCACCATCGTAAGAAAAGCTGCGGCAAAGGTAAGAAAACATGCTGCAGCAAAGGTAAGAAAACTTCCTACACCCATTCGACCAGCCAGCCACCAAAGTAAAAAAGTTGCGAGCCTGAAGCTCCCCACGAACTCCTCCCCGACGCGCCGCCACCCACGCTCAGACCTCGCCGCCGCCACCCACCCTCAGACCTCGCCGCCGCCCATGGCCTCCGCCCACGCAGGGAGATCAAACGAGCAGATCGAGCGGCGGCCAGATCCATCTGCCACGGTTGCCCAGGGCTCGAGCGCCTCGGACGACGCGCCGTGCCCGCACGTCAAGGGCCTGGACAAAGACGCTTCTTCTCCGCCATGGCCATGGAGCTTCCTCCCAATCCAAGGTCTTGGACTAGACGGGACGACTGCTCTTCCAAGGTCTCTTCTCTTCCGATCCATCCATCCCACACCCCATTCTATTTGCATCTGTGTAGATACATATTCAGATCAAACTGAACCCCAACCCATGTGCTCAAGCATGCGTACGAATGCTCCAACACCCTAATTAAGCGCAATCCAAGCTGCACATAGACCATCCTTGGTTGGGATCCCCGATCCTAAGTTCCAAACCTAAATCGCTCCAAACCCAACCATCTGAGAGTTAAGTTTTGGACTGAACCAACCACACATGGACTGATTGAAGCACTCGCTCGGCTCTTTTCTCCTCCATGGCTCTTTCAGTTCCTCTTCTCCGCTGCTAGCCTACTACATCGAGGCTTCAAGGACACCATGCTGGCTGCTTGCTGCGGCATCCAGTCTATTAGCCACGGCTGCATCCTTCAACTAGTCCTACTCATGCTGTAGCCTGCACGTCATCGCTGAACTGCTGCCGAGTGCAAAAGGACAGAATGAGCAAGCACGGGAACTGTAGGAGCTAGCGAGATATGCTTCTCCTATTTTAATCAGAGGGTAGTTCCGTTGGTATACATTTGCACCACTACTGATTCTCACAGTCTAGCACTAGCACACAGGGCAAATATGTAAAAAAGAACAGATGGCACTCTGATTGCAGCTAGATTGCTAGTAATTAATCTAGTAATTACTTCATAGAAATCAGGAGGAAATTAACATAACCAAAGAAGATGACAATTGGCAAATATTCATAACGATAGGTCATCTTGATGATCACCGACGGCCAGCTCAAATTTTCAATTTATGTTGTGAGTTAGTCTTGTTTTTGTTGGTTTTAGTTTGAGAATGACCCCTCTAAGTTACTTCCCACGCTCTGCTACGGCGTGCACGCACACAGCCCACACGGTACTGCAGTATTTGGGTGCACACTCAAGACAATATCTTTAGCTTCTACAATATGTTCAGGACTTAATCTTTGTCCAATATCTTTAGCTTCTCAATTGTGTACTCAAGCAAACTTGCTCATGGCCCTCACAAGAAATTTAACAAAAGAATGCTTGGATAAATCTCTCCCGTTAAGAGAATAGTGACCTTAGAACATAACTGGTTGTACCAAGTTTAATAGGGATATGTATGATCATTTCTAATTAGCTGTACTTCAGATTTCACTTTACCTTGGTCTATAAGCATGGGATTTATGTTGCTTTACTTGCATTGCTAAAAGTGCACTTCTATTTACAGGTGCCTACGAAGAAGGTTGACAAAGAAAATAGTAATCCAAACTTGCAAAATATTCATTTACAGAGATCTAGTCATAATAAGACTCCAGGTTCAAGGCCAACTACTATTTCTACAAATGCGCTCATACAAGTTGCAGCAAGGCATTCTTGAATATTTAAAGCAATGGTAAGTCACAACATTGCTTTCTCTTCATGTTCACCTGCATTTTATATGTCATTGGCCTTCATAATTAGCTAGCTACTTCTTCTCTTTTACCATGTGTTGTTGCTGCATTGGGTCACAACTTAAACAAAAAACGAATATGTGCTAGCTAGGGACACGAACTTAACTGAACTATACATCGAGTCACAACTTAAATCAATAGCGAAGCTTTTAGTAGATGTACGATCGGATGATGGCACCATTCTGTATGTACGAGGAGGATGTCATGAGCATGCGCGTGATGCCTTCGCTGCTGAGTCCATTGCAACGCCTCATGCAATATCTCTTTCCCGATATGGTGGGGGTTGATACGCTCCAACGTATCTATAATTTTGATTGCTCCATGCTATATTATCTACTGGTTTAGGCAATATTGGGCTTTATTTTCCACTTTTATATTATTTTGGGACTAACCTATTAACCGGAGGCCCAACCCAGATTTGTTGTTTTATGCCTGTTTGGTGTTTCGAGGAAAAGGAATATCGACGGAGTCAAACGGAACGAAATCAATGGAGAAGTTATTTTTGAAAGGAAACCCGCTGATGGACTTGAACCCCACGCCGAAGATACGGAGGTGCTCACGAGGGTGGGGCGCGCCCACCCCCTGTCTCGTGGGGCCCGTACCTCCACCGACGCTCTCCTTTCACCCATATATACCGTCGCACCCTAAAACTTCCGAACAGAAGATAGATCGGGAGTTCCGCCGCCGCAAGCCTCCGAGCCACGAAAAACCAATCAGACCCCTTTCCGGTACCCTGCGGAGGGGGGATCCATCTCCGTGGCCATCTTCATCATCCGGCGCTCTCCATGACGCGGAGAGAGTAGTTCACCCCGGGCTGAGGGTATGTACCAGTAGCTATGTGTTTGATCTCTCTCTCTCGTGTTTCTCTCGTGTTCTTCTATGGCACGATCTTGATGTATCCCGAGCTTTGCTATTGTAGTTGGATCTTATGATGTTTCTCCCCTCTACTCTCTTGTGATGAATTGAGTTTCCCTTTGAAGTTATCTTATCGGATTGAGTCTTTTATGAGAACACTTGATGTATGTCTTGCCGTGATTATCTGTGGTGACAATGGGATATCATGTGCCATTTGATGTATGTTTTGGTGATCAACTTGCGGGTTTCGTGACATTGGGAACCTATGCATAGGGGTTGGCACACGTTCTTGACTCTCCGTAGTAGCTTTGGGGCACTCTTTGAAGTACTTTTATGTTGGTTGGATGAATCTGAGATTGTGTGATGCATATCGTATAATCATGCCCACGGATACTTGAGGTGACAATGGAGTATCTAGGTGACATTAGGGTTTTGGTTGATTTGTCACTTAAGGTGTTATTCTAGTACGAACTCTTTTATAGATCGATCCGAAAGAATAGCTTTGTGGTGGTTTCGCATCCGACCATAATCTCTACATTTGTTCTCCGCTATTAGTGTCTTTGGAGTGACTCTTTGTTGCATGTTGAGGGCTTGTCATATGTTCTATCTATGTTATTATTGTTGAGAGAACTTGCACTAGAGAAAGTATGAACCCTAGGCCTTGTTTCCTATCATTGCAATACCGTTTACGCTCACTTTTACCGCTCGCTACCTTGCTGTTTTTATTGTTTCAGATTACAAAAACCTTTATCTACCATCCATATTGCACTTGTATTACCATCTCTTTGTCGAACTAGTGCACCTATACAATTTACCATTGTATTGGGTGTGTCGGGGACACAAGAGACTTTTTGTTATTTGGTTGCAGGGTTGTTTGAGAGAGACCATCTTCCTCCTATGCCTCTTGCGGATTGATAAACCTTAGGTCATCCACTTGAGGGAAATTTGCTACTGTCCTACAAACATGTGCACTTGCAGGCCCAACAACGTCTACAAGAAGAAGGTTGTGTAGTAGACATCAAGCTCTTTTCTGGCGCCGTTGCCGGGGAGGCTAGGTAAGTGAAGGTATATCTTTAGATCTTGCAATCGAATATTTTGTTTCTTGTTTTAGCACTAGTCTAGTTTATAAAAGAAAATTACAAAAAATGGAATTGAGTTTGTCTCATACGCTTCACCTTTTAATATCTTTCGTGAGTATGATGGAAAGGAAAATTGTGCTCAAGTACTAGAAGAAGAATTACATAGAATGTTTGGCACTAAATATTTATATGATGAGCATGATTGTAATGTTGTTAGTATGTGGGTTAGGGTTTGTCAATTTTTTTGAATCTATCCGAATATGCTCTGCTTGTCTTTCAGTTCATCTTTGATTAAATTTTGAAATGATTATATTAGGAGTATGTTCGATCAGTGTGGGGGGTCCTAGGAGATGATTAGATTAGGATGTTAGTTCGTCCCATTTTTGTGTGCTCTGCTTCAGATATGCTAATAAAAACAAAAAAAGAGAACTTTCAGCCTAATTTTTTTTTGCCTGTGTGGTTTCCTGTGATTTAAGTTGTCTGCAATTTCTTTTTTCTAAGAAGCATATTTAATTTGCTGTGCTTTAAGTTGTCTTATGTCTGCAATTTCCATTTGCAGAGATGCCCAACTGTATGCATTCTGTACCACATTTTTACACTCATCCTGATTCTAAATCTATATCTAAATATGTATAAGCACTATGGTATATTATGTTTATGCCTGTAGCTGAAACATGCTGTTACATATTCAGAGTACTCCTCTCTGCAGGAGTAGTGTTTTCTGTTGCTTGCTTGCCTGAATATGCTTATCCCTGTAGATGAAACTACTCTTTTTGCTCTGTCGATATATCTCTGTGATATTTTTCTTGTTGTGCTGCTTCATTTTGCTTACTTTGAAAATATTCCCTTGTGATGATTATCCTGCTTTGTGCCAGCTTGTGTTTTCTTATTTTATTATTGATTGAAAAATAAAGAAAGAAATTTTGGCACAAGATCAAAAATGTTCTGACCTGAAATGAATGTATTCCAAATTGTGGATATGTGCACAAGATCAAATCTGTTTCTTTATCCCTGTAATAATATGTTTCCAAATTTTCTGAATTTTGAGTATGTGGCTGTCACAATCTCACAGGAAATGTCCCTGTTATATTAGTGTTGCTTTGCAAACACTTGATTTCAGTGTTTTGCCATGTTTGCTTCATTTGTTTGTTACAATAGGGGCAAAATTAGTCTCCATTTGCATCTAGTACTGCATTTGTTTGCATTTAGTATAAGGAAAAGCATAGTTCTATTTGTTTTGCATCTAGTACAAGGAGTATAAGTAGTGTTTGTACTCAAAATTTTCAGGGCAAACAACAATATAGCATCTTCAAATAGAGGTGAAGATCTATGAATTTTTGTCTGCCGGTGAATTACTGTAGCTCCCTGAATTACTATAGAAGTAGTAGAATGTTCATTTCTTGTAGGAGAGGAGTGCTCCTTGCAGATTTTCTAGTAGTCCTAGTATCCCTTTTTGTTACTGAATGATTTCCCTAGTATCCCTGGGAGAAGGTATTGAAACCCATGAATCTGTTTGTTTTGTCTTTTCCCATTTTCAGATCTGTCGTGGTACTAACTACATTTTAGGGCCTTTTCATTTACATGTACTTCAGTATATTTTTAAGTTCTTAGTGTTAAGCTTTTTGCCTGGAGTTGTATGTCTGCTAGTTTTCATCAGGACTTTTTCATTTTTTTTCCAGTAGGAGACAGGATGTGATAGTGTTTTTTTAGTCCAACTGATTTGTACATCAGTCTTCCATGTGATAGTGTTCTGTCAGCCTAGTGTCTGAACCAGTAAGCGTCATTTTTCAAACACCAGATTTTTGGGTTCAAGGCGTCGTTTTCACTTTTCGTCAGTTAGCATTTCTGTCAGCTCACGGAGATTTGTACATTTGTAGATTCAGTGTTAGGCGTCATTTTCAGTTTTTGTCAGTTAGCATTTCTGTTAGCCATGTTAGTGTTTTTTTGCTAGACTCAGTGGCAGATTTGTACATTTGTTTTATGTTTTAGCAGTATATACTTGATATCTGTATTAGTTTTAGTATGTATGTTTTCACAGATCTAGTTTCGATTTATAGCAGTCAATGTTTTCATTCTCTATTTCTTCTTTCAGTCATTTGTTTTTGTGACATCTGTTTTTTTTGTCAGGTGGCGGCGATTGTCTGGGAGCGAGTAGGGGAAAGGGAGGAGAGGAGCAGTCAAGTATGTGGCCGTTTTCCATGATTTATGTGTTTTCTTTTCTTCCCATTTTAGGTTTTTAGCAAAATGTAATCTGAGTTTACTTTTATGTGTATAGGTTAAAGTAGTGTGCACCAGTGTAACTATTCACCTGCTACATATGTCAGTGTCAATGGTTATCTGATATCTTTTTTCAATGCTATCTATGTTAGTGTTTTTGTTCAGAATGCCAAGAGACGATTCACAACTGGGACCTAGGAGATTATTAGATGTTAGTCCCTCTCACCAAGTTGTCTGCAATTTCAATTCCTGTTTACTCTCATTTTTTTCTCTGAATCTTTTATTAAATCATATGATGTAAACATTATGGTATAGTATGTTTATGCCGTTCTGCATTTTTGTTTCCATTTAGTACAAGGAAAAGTGTAGTCTCTATTTTGTCTGCATCTACTACAAGGAAGTATAATTAGTGTTTTGTTCTCAAACTTTTAGTGCAAACAACATTTTTCTTAGCATCTCCAAACAGAGGTGAAAGATCTCTGTTATTTTTGTCTGCCCGTTGTTGCTTTTCTTGGGGTGAGTAGCTTCCTGAATTACTGTGGGTGTAGTAGGAAGTTTGTTTCCTATAGTTTTTACGTTTCAGGATATGTGATCAATTTTTTCACTGTAATTCATTGTTTCTCTCATTCTTATTTCTTCAAGACTAAGTTATCCTCACATGAGGATTTTGCTGCTTCAGTTTCAGTAGTTTCATTGTTAAGCGCCATTTTATTATTTTGCAAAACAAAGTGCCATTTTATTCAGTTTAAATCAAGTAGTTTCAGTGTTAGGTGTCATTTTTTAGTTTCGTCAGTAGTTTCAGTGTTAGGTGTCATTTCCAGTCATGTGCAAGTTTTCAGTGTGTCATTGCTTCGTAGTTTTGTGAGAGTTTTTCGGTCGTGTAGTTGATTTTACTCATTTTGTGTTTTGGCAGATAGTCTTCAGTATTGAGTTTGATCAGATATCCATTCTTTTTTTTAGTCGTCCATTTGATTTACGACTATTCTAGTTTTGAACTGAAACCCCTGATACTCATTTTTAGGTGTTCCAATATGTCATTGCAGATAGTCTTTTAGGACTTTTATATTTTGCCTTTTCTAAGTTGTCAGTTTTCTACTTTTTGCTCTGTCGATATATCCTTGTGATGTTTTTCTTTGTTGTGCTGCTTCAGTTTGCTTACTCTGAAAACATATACCGTCCTGATGATTCTCCTGCTTTGTGCCAGCTTGTGTTCCTTATATATATAGATGTGTAGGATGGTGTGCGCAATCTGCCATTCGCATTGTGAGAATGACAATGAGCAGACTTTTCGCATTGTCATCCGTGATGACTACGAAGTTTTAGCGGTATTCTATTTTTATTTTTATTTTCTCAATTTGTTTTTTTGTGCCTTCTTCTTTTAGTAACATGAAAAGGATTTTTTACTTTTCCTGATATAGTTTTTATTTTTTTGTTTTTTCATGAAGAGAACATCCCATGCACTGCAAGGAATAGGTTTAACCAGATGTCTGGGTTGAACTTTAAGGCGGACGGCCGTAGGTATGTTGTTGATGTGTACAGGGGACACGAAGCCACACTGATTGGAGGTGATGATTGGACCAAGTTCAAGCGCGACTTCAACGTGGGGCAGGGCAATGTAGTTGTTTTTGACATGACTGGACGAACAGCAAAGGTATATGTGGGTGGAGTTGAGGCTGAAGAAGAGGGAGGAGCTGATGAATACGTCGTTGCAGTTGATGAAGAGGAAGATGTTGTCAATGATGATCACGGACTCGAAGATGCACTAGCGTTTGAGAACACTAGGGGTTTTGTCTTTGAGGATGGCGAATACGCAATGATGGAGCTCATTCTCACTATCCAACATTTATACATTGGCCCACCATTTGTGCATCGTCGACAAGACGAACATTGCAGGCAAGCTGATGGTATATCTCTTTTTCATTCTTTTTATATACTGACTTTTTTTATATCTTTTGTTCATATATTCCTTTTTCTAACATTTACCCTCCCCTTTTTCCTTTGTTTTTTTATGTGGACATCACTTAGAAAATCCCCAAGAAGGTAGCTGAACCATCGAACTTGGACATGAAGGTGTTATTGGCCTTTGCATGGGTGTGGGAGATGTTATGCAGGTTGCGTACCACACAGACCGTGATTTAACAGCGTCGTTTTCAACCAAGCTGGGGTGTTTTTGTAGCCCAGAACCACCTCCAGTGAATGATGCTGTTGTGTTCAACTTCGGGAGATCAATGAAGCAAATATCAACCTAGTATGTGTCGTCAACAGTTTGAGGCCAGCGAAGCATAAGGATGGGGGATTCATGTCCAGAACCTTTTCTAATGGTGTGGCAGAAGCAATGTCTAGCAGTGCTACTGACAATGTGCTATCATTTTTTTACTTTTGTTTGTTTATGAGGTGGTTATTAGAGATGATTTGTGAAGTTCCTATCTTGTCCACTATGAACTGGGAATGAAATGCAAGGTTTTTTAACTTATTCCTAATGTTTCCCTATAAGCGCTTTTTTTTGTAGGTGGAACAGCTTGATTTTTGATTGATTAGTTGTTGATTATTTTTTGTCTCTCCACATCATGAAACCTTCTTATGAAATCGATGATTAAGTGTTGGTTCGAACCTGTAGTGAGATTTAACTTTTGCAGCTGTAGTTGTATTTAGTATCTTCTAAATAAGCACAATCATGAGTTGTGGCTTGCCATTCCCAAGTCTTCAGCTGCTGCATTTTATGACGCTGGTTTTAGCTTTTCATATGCTCCAATGATGCAAAACAGTCTAACCAAATGGTTATCCTTTTATCAAGTAAACTGTGTTTTTTGCTAACACTTATGAAGACTATCATGTCTTTTTGGCCTTGAAGAGCTATAGTTCAAATAGACGCAAAGAACACAAGTATAGACTATAGAAGCCTGAGCAAAGATCTTGACTCCGCTAGAGTTTGATAAAAATATATTTTTACAGACATGTTACTTTTGTGTGCACATAAATGGATATTCTTTTGATTCCCCTTTTCGCAGTAGTTGCAAGATGCATGATGTATCCGCATACGGGGTCGCCAGGATGGTTGTCGGTGGCGACAATTATTATTATTTTAGTTCGGGCGTTGGTCGCGTTATGACGGCGAGTTGGGGCAAACGCAATCTGGGCGCCGAGGGAGGGCTATTGGCGTTGATGAAATAGGTTCCATTTTTTTCGTTAGTGGTCTTTTGTTGTAGTTTTGCAATCGCCCAGTTTTCCAAGTCCACCACCTTGCAACTTTAGAAGGTTTTGTATTTACACCCAGTTGCAAGTCCACTGTCGACTCGCTACTCAAAGACTTTTTGTAATTCGCCCCAGTTGTAACTCGACCATCGACTCACAATTTCCATAGTCGCAACTCCACCAAAGAACTTGCAATTGTGGGCGCTCGCATGCCTCGACCATCGACTTGCAACCTTTTTTTTTGTAGTTTTGCAATTGCGCGATTGCAAGTCCACCATCGACTTGCAACTACAGGACGCGACGACACTTTGCAACTCAATCATCGACTTGGAACTCGGGGTGTTTTACTCGGTGCCACTTGCAACCTCGACCTTGGACTCACAACTGGTTTGGTTTTTGTCTTTTCTTTTTTATTGCCAACCTGACTTAGTTGCAACTCCACCCTCGACTCGCAACTATAGGGCCCACATGCCACTTGCAAATCGGCTTCCCGCCCTCGACTTGCAACTCGAAGGGTTGCATTTTTGTTTTGTGTTCACCCAGTTGTAACTCCACCCCGAGTCGCAACTCGAGATGTTTTGTGTTTCACCGTAGTTGCAACTCTACCCCGACTCGCAACTCAAGACATTTTGTATTCGCCCAGTTGCAACACCACCCCGAGTAGCAACTCGAGATGTCGTTGTGTTTGACCCAACTTGTAACTTCGCCCCGGGACGAACGCGAGCGGGGTGTACTTATTGTAGTCGCCCTAGTTGCAACTCAAACCTCAAGTCGCAACTCAGGTGTGGGGGAGGGAGGGGAGGAGGCTCTTTTTATTTTCTTTTTTTCATGTGGCTTGTTATTAGGCCCTTTGACATGATACTCCCCACCGTCAACTTGCAACTCGAAGGGTTGCATTTTTTGTTTTGTATTCACCCCAGTTGCAACTCCAGCCCCTAGTCGCAACTCGAGATGTTTTGTGTTTCACCATAGTTGCAACTCCACCCCCGAGTCGCAACTCAAGACGTTTTTGTATTCGAGCTAGTTGCAACACCACCGCCGAGTCGCAACTCGAGATGTTGTTTGTGTTTCACCCAAGTTGCAACTCCGCCCCCGAGTCGCAACTCAAGTGGGTGTACTTTTTTGTAGTTGCCATTGTTGCAACTCAAGCCTCAAGTCGCAACTCAAGTGGGGGGAGGAAGGTACTATTTTTTTTCCTTTTTCTTTTTCATGGGGGTTTTGCAATTAGGCCCTTGACATGCTACTCTCCCATCACTAGACTTGGAACTCAAAGGGTTGCATTTTTTGTTTTGTGTTCACCCCAGTTGCAACTCCACCCCATGAGTCGCAACTCGAGGTGTTTTTGTTTTCACCCCTGAGTCACCATAGTTGTAACTCCACCGCCGACTCGCAACTCAAGACGTTTTGTATTCGTCCCAGTTGCAACTGCACCCCCAAGTCACAACTTGAGATGTTTTGTGTTTCACCCCAGTTGCAATTCCACCCTCGAGCCGCAACTCAAGATGTTTTTGTGTTTCACAATAGTTGCAACTCCACCCCCGACTCGCGACTCAAGACGTTTTGTATTCGTCCCAGTTGCAACTCCACCCCCAAGTCGCAACTTGAGATGCTTTGTGTTTCACCCCAGTTGCAACTCCACTCCCGTCTCGCAACTCAAGATGTTTTTTGTGTTTCACCCCAGTTGAAACTCAACCCCCGAGTCGCAACTCGAGATGTTTTGTGTTTCGCCCCAGTTGCAACTCCACCCCGAGTCACAACTCGAGATGTTGTTGTGTTTCGAGGCCCGCAGTTGCATCTCAACCACTGACCTGTATCTAGGGGGTGTTTGTGTTTGTTGAGGACCCCCAGTTGCAAGTTGACCATCGACTCGCAACTAGGGGGGTAACTATGTGCGTGTGTGTTTTATCTGTGCCCCAAGTTGCAGGTTGACCATCAACTCACAACTAAGAGGATGTGTGTGTGTGTGTGTGTGTGTTTGTGTGTCTATGTGTGTGTTTTGTTGTGGGTCCCTAGTTGCATGTCAATAATCGACTCGCAACTAGGGGGGTGTGTTTTCTTCTTGTTGTTTGTTGTTGTTGTTGTTGTTGTTGTTGTTGTTGTTGTTGTTGTTGTTGTTGTTTCTTCTTTTTGATGACAAAATCCTTCTTGAACATCCAGTTTATGCCACGGATTGTAGAGGGCAACCTTCTTGGCAACCTTCGAGGTATTAGGCTATCGTCGATGGCATACAGGGCCCAAGATGTCGTTCACCGTGTTCCTTCTTTGCATAGATAAACAACATTAGCATGGTGGGCAATTGTTCATTATTGTACAGAGAGACACCGTGTTTTTTGTCAGGACCTCCGAGGCTGACTTAGACGAAAAAGTCGTGGTCAAGTGTCCCCTGTGCTCACGGTGGTGTTCTATAGTGCGTCAATCGTTTGATGAACCATATGTCGACTTGCAAGTACAACATTGACTTTTGTAACTGCACTTTTTTGGTGTGTTGTCGATTTGTAATAGGTTGTAGAGGACAATTTTATCGGCGACGTTCGTAGGTATCAGCCTGCCGTCCATGGCAGGCAGGGCCCAAGGTGTCGCTTCGTCACATCCCTTTTTGCATAGATTAATGGCACTGCCGTGGGGGAGTAATTGTCGGCTCTTGTACAGGGAGACATCAGTGGCAATCCATGGTGCGCCGGTCGTCGGGTGAACTGCATGTTGACTTGCAAGTACACCATCGACTTTGCAACTGCGGTTTTTTTGTTTATTGTTTTTGTAATTGCCTCATTTTTTAATGGGGAATTGGCCAATTTAAAAGTCAAAGGTCATCTCGTAACTTAAATTTGTAGTTCTTGTTTTCGTTGCGTCTTTCTACAAGTCGACCATTGAGTTTTTGTGATATATCAAAGACATCGCGACTTTTTTCTTCCTTTTTAGTATATTTTTCAATGCTCCAATTTATTTTTGCCTTCTCGCAACTTTGAAGTTTTTTCTCACGCCCTACTTGCTAGATAAAACCACAAAACAAGAAGGTTTTTGCTACTAAGGTGGGAAGCCTCAATTTTGTAAGCTGGAACACGTTTTAAGTTTTCCTAGGGGTTTTCTGCAAGATATCCGAAAGCACCAACGGATCTCGATAATATCCACACCGACAGATTTACTCTGTCCATTTTTTTGTGTGGCACTGTTTGAATTTGTGGAGGTGGAGCAGAGGAGGTAGAGACGGGCGACCACCTCAAGGCGATGGCGACCGAGCTCGCCGCCGATGAGCCCCCCGTAGTCCACCTTCGCGTGACGGACGAGGCACCCGCCACGGACACGGCGGACGAGACGCCATGAGGCAGGCGAGGGGCGCGACATGCTCACCGTCAATGACCCCTGCACCGTCGACAAGCCGCCACCGTCGTCTAGCTCTGCCCGCATGAAGCTCTGCGCGGCCGACAGGATCTGCCGCATCCCGACCATCCCGGAGTTCCCCACAGCCCAGGCGCGGCAAGAGCCAGTGAGCAGCACACCTCCCCTCCCCCCCTCTGAAACTTGCTTACATTTTCGTTCGTATATCCGTCAAAATCAGCAAAGTCCTCTCCACCGCCATGGACGTCGTCTACGTAGAGCTGTTACAGGGGCACACCTAGTACGGATTCGCCTGTTTCCGTCGCGTTTCCATTCATGTGAGCTCCGGTGCTCGTGTTAGCAGGGCAAAGTTTGTTGTTACTTTGTCTCGGATGCGTGCGTTCCTACCATTTAGTTGCAATTGTTATCTGTTTAATTAATTTGAAGCAAGTGAATTCACCCCTCTGTCAATGGATTGATTGATTATATGAAGATGTCATTTGAGCGACTCAAGGATACCGAACATAATTTGTTGTTGATGATGTTGTCCTGGCCAACATCCTGGGGGCCTGCTGCCGGCCTTAATGACTTTGTCAACCCAACTGTACACTGCACTACTGTGTGCTCGTTCGTTGGTTGGTTGGTGTCCGGATCGCGACGGGACAGGCCGTCAATGCGCCAGGACGTTGGATCTTTCATTCATGGGTCGGGTCAGGTAGCACTTTGTACCTTGGATTTTCCAAGGGGGAAACGACGAGTATGAGATGAGTTGTTGGAACTGTAGTAGTTTTGTTGTCTCAAGATGTTTATTGTCTGTCATTGCTATTTCTTAACAGAACATGTCTCTGAATATATCTGATCGGAGGAAGAATATGATAGGGCGTTTATCTCGAGTTCAGAGTGTTTTCATTTTGTCTATTTTTTTTGGAGGAAGTTTATGATTGGAAGCATATGATAGGACTGTAAACTGGTTTGCATGAGCATATTTTTTTTTCATCAGTAACTGAATGAATCTGAACTTTTAGACTGATTCGACAAGGAATAATAGGCTCGAACTACTACGTTGTGTTTTTTTTAATTTCGGCATACAAATACTTAGCTCTGCATGTTGATGGTGTCCTTGTTTTCTAGACAAGTTTTATCGCATTTTTTGGTTTTTGATACTGTAAAATCAAGTAACTGTTGATTTTTTGAGGGTGTCAATTCATAATTCAGTATGTTTATTTCTTCAGAGAGAGCACACATTTTTTCTTCAGAGGAGTAGTTGTTTTCTCTGTCAATTTGTTTGTTTTACTGATTAATTGAACCTACTTTGTGCAAGTTGTTTTCGCTGTCCATTTTTGTGCTATGGGAGGTAGGGACGGTAGCTGTTTTAGATCATAACAATGAGTTCTTATGCTGGTTAGTTTATGATTTGAGCTTTAAGTTTTTAGTTATTTCATACTGTAATCTATGTTCCTCTTCACAGTTTTTTCAGGCCATAAGTTAAGAGTTGATAGTACTTTTCGCTTTCATACCATATTGCACATTTTTAATCCATAAGTTCAGAGATTTTCAGAGTTGTGAGATTTTAGGATGTTTGTTTTTCATTTTTCGATCTGCATGTTTGTGAGATTCAACGTATGAATTCAGACTGTTTTAAAAGAGAGACACGTGGACATAAATACAAATAACTAACCTCACCCAGACACTTAAGGTTTTTCCCGAGTTAAATGTGTTTTCCTTCTGCCCCAAGACATTTTCCTGTATGTAACATGATAATTTTGTGTGTTCGTTTATAAGAGTTTGTTTGATACTATTAAACTAAATTATTTTTTCGACATTTTTAGGGTGTAATTTCAGAATTTATTGTGTGTGTTTTCCGCAGAGAGAGCACACATTTTGTTCGATCTTTTTAGGATGGCTGCTCATGTTTTGGTTTAGGATTCCATTTCACACTATCTCTACAAGAGATTTTTAAATGTTTTTTTGGTGGTGTTCATGCATTTTTTTGTCCAACCGTTTGTGTTTTTGTAAACAGGAGCTTTTAAACAAAGATACAATTCCTGAGCCTTTGGAGTCAAACAACAATAGTCAAAAGGATGGTTCAGGGGATGATAGCATGGATGAACAAGAGGAGCAAAGTATAGTTGATACGACAAAATCAGAGGCATCAGACGGCATGCTGATCGATGGCCTGAGAACATTTGTAACGTGTTTTGAACTAGAAGAAGCTTGATTTTTTCTTTTCTTGTGTTGTTTTTCATAAGTTCAATTCTCTCGCAGAAACTTTCCTTTATTTCTACAGTTAGAGAAAAGACAAGAGAGGAAGAAGGAGAGGAGTTCTTTGAAAGAGAAAAGGAAGAAGGTAACTTTGTGCTTTTCATAGTTTTTTTCATTGTTAACATTTCTGAGCCAAAACCACAAATCTTATTCTAGAGAATAATGCTGCTCAGCCATTTTAATGCTTGCTATTTGTTTTCATTTTCAGAGAACTAGGGCAGAGAAAGGAAAAGCCAAAGGACACATGAACAAAGGAAGAGCAACTGCATACAGCAGGTTTAGCATTGGATATTTCGCGAAGATTGTTGATGTTGTGTGCAAAAGCAATCATAGGATGGAGGTTGCGAGGAGCGTATGGATTTGGATACTTGCTCGAGCTAGAAGATTGTTATGTTCGAGGCCTTTTGCTCGATTGGGTCGCGGACAACATATCCACAAAAGAGGAAGCAATTGTACTTGGTGGCAAATCAATCCCTCTCAACCTGAAGCCGTATCATTAGTTCTCGGTATACCAGCAGGAAGAACAAAGATCAGAGTGCACGATGAGGAGTCCGGTGTAGCGACCTGACCCAAAATCGGTCAAGTCTCTACGTATGCGTACCATCCCAAGATCATGCTGGTACTCACAAGACATCGATGAAATAATCAAAGTTCAATCACACCTGAATTTATTACACGATTCTCATATAGAGTCTTTATTACAAGAGAATAAATTCGCCAAAGGCCAACTCATGAGAAATAAACTAGTAAAGCTGCTGAAGCGTGAGCGATAATAGCGAGTCCATCCGACTCCATAGGGCAATCGCCAAGCGCGAGCGTAGCCTCAATCCTGATCGAATACTCCTCGCAACATAAGACGTTGCAGCCGTGTAGGTCAGCATTTTGAATATCTTTGGCAAGTCATGAAGAGAGAATAACAATAATAAAATTACTAACACTATATGCATTTTGGCTGTGGGGCTCTAAGTTTCATCATTTTGCGAAAAGCCAATTTTCTCCTACTACAAGTGGACTTGCTTGCAAATACTACAAAATTGTTGGTAGTTATTGAGATGGTTCCGCCAACCAATGTCTCATTCCCAAATTATTAAGTCATAACCCCTCAAATTAATTTATTAGTTTTAGTGTTGAGATTTCGAATACTTCCAAGTTCCAGAGGCTCAAATTGTCCGTAATCGGGACACGGCTAATCGATTAGATCTTTAACTCTGCAGAGGTTTGCGACTTTACCCGCAAGAATCATTCCCTCCTTTTAAGTCTTCGCACTTCATGGTGTTTGAAGACGGGACGAATGAAACAGGTCTTCGAAGAGTTCTTCCGCCACCGCGGTACCCATCCAATCCTACCGTTCTTCTACATCTCGTAGTACCGCCCAGCCAGCGTCACAACTAGGGTTGACCCAGCCAGAGCCCATAATGGCTTGCGGCTGCACAGTAAGCTTCCGGTCAATGGGGCATCCATCCGTCTCTTCGTGGCTGGCTGAAGCTTTCCGCAAGATGTCATGGCACTTCTCCATGCATCCCGCCAACCACTGGGTTCTCAGGGTGCCCGTCAACCGTCCTCCACCCAGAGTGAATTCAAGTCCATCTTGATCTTTTAGTTCATGGGGTTGTCATCATCTTGACTCTCACATCTTTCTTATGAATTCACTCAACCAATCCCGTCTACGAGCATAGCAAAATTACTACTACGTCCCGGGTCATGGTAACAAGGGGAATTGGTTCATCCTACCACATGATACTACTCAAGAACAATAACTTCAAAATTTCACCTACTGCATGCATGGTGGGGAGGTATAATACTAATGCAACAAAAATCATAGGTATTGAAAGTATGATCAATGACTTGCCTTGCTGACGATCTTCGTAAGCTAGGGAATCATAGTAGCAAGTCAAGCACTCCGGAAACTCTACCGAGACAAACAATAATCACAATAAGCATATAACACATGATCACTTTCATAACAGCATAGTAATATGAAACACACCAAACAAACGAATCAAAACCCAAAGGAAAAACTCAAAGAAAATCCAACTCAAAGTTTTCCTACTTCAAGCAACAACTAAAAATAGTTTTATATAACAAAAATTTTCTTAACATAACCAACCATGGGTTTATGTTAACTTAACAGAAAAGAATGCATTAAGCAACTAGGAGCAAAAAGAATCAATTTAAAATCTATTATGAAACTCCTATTAGGCCTAATTCAATTTCTATTAAGAAAAATAAAATAAAAGTTTTATTTATTATAAATAAAAGTTCATACTCTAAAGTGACAGAAAACTAACCTAGAATAATCAATCACATGTGAAAAATAAATTTATTTACTAATTAAAATAATAGGAAAACAGTAGCTAGTTAATTAATTAAGAATAACATGATTCTGCTAGAAAATATTTTTTTAATAATCCTAAAATGCCCAAATTAATTCCTACGGTTAGGCAATGTCAAAACAAAGTTGGGACAAAAGAATCATATAAAAATAATTTTCCTAACTCATTTTATAACAGATTTGCTATTCTGACTAAATCTAAAATAAAGCAATTCTAAATAATTTTAAAATAGCTAATTATATTTTCTACAGAAACTATAAGAAATTTGCAAACCAACAAAAAAGAATCACCTAAAAATATTAAGTAGAATAAAAGATATGAATTTTTCAAATCTGAAACTATTCTGTTAAAACAGAAAACGAAAATAAAGAAAAACGGCCTAATGGGCCTAACTAATGCAATCGAGCGTAACTTAACTAAAACGGGCCCTAGGGTTAAACGAATCGGGCCGATCTAATAAATAAAACCCTAACTTAAAATTAAACCGGAACTAAACTAAACCGGACCGGTTTTATTTAAAAGAACATACCCCTTCGGGGGTTCTAATCCTAGCCGTAGATAACGAATCGGACGGCGGGGGTGAAGTCCGGCGACGTACCGGACGCCGACGGCGGCGGCGGCTCGGGCGGCGAGTGCGTCGGCGTCTCCGGTGGTCGGGGGAGTCGACGGAGTGCTCCGGCGGGTGCGGACGGGCGAGGGGGAGCGTCTGGTGGAGTTGGTGGAGCTCGGGGTGGGCTAGGGCGTCGGCGGCGAGGTAAATGGCGGCCGTGGTGTGCTCGGGCTCGCGCGAGCGCGTGAGGAGGGAGAGAGGGTCCGCGATGGGGCGAGGGGGGAATGGGGTGCGGGGGGGTTTTATAGGCGGGGCGACGACTTGCGCAAGGGGTGAATCGGGAGGATCGAATCCGGATCCCGGGATCCGCGGCGGCGCGGGCAGTGGTGTGGGCGAGGTTGACGACGGGTGGGGTCCACCTGTCGGCGACGACGGGGAGCGGGCGCCGGTCGGTCGACCGACGCAGCACTACCGTTCGGCTGGGGTGCGGTTGGCTCGCTGGGCTGGCTCGACCGTTGGCTGGGCGATTCGGTGGGCGCGCTGGGTGGTCGCCAGTCTTTGGCTGGGCTGGGCGGATCGGCTGGTGCCTGGGCATTTTTCTTTTTCCAATTTAATTTTTTGAAAATAAAACAGAGATATAAAATATAAAATATAAATATTTTATATAGGACATATATATATCAAAATGATCAGGGAATATTCCTATCATTTGAACATTTTTCAGGGAAAAATCCAAAGTTTATAAAAATCATTTTTCCAAAATTCAAATGAAACTCAAATTTGAATTCAAAACTTTTGGCATTGTTTTCCTCTGATATTTTTGGAGTGTCATGTTTACTCCTCTCATACTTTTGCTCAAGTATGTATCGGGCATAGTTTTTGAAATGATTCCCACTTGCCAAAGTTTGAATTCAAATTCCAAAACTCAAAATCTTCGAAACTCCAAATGGCACTCAAATTCAAACAGAATGCATAGATGCTTAGCTATAATTGTAAAACATACCAAATAGGAAATTTGGGATGTTACACCGAAAGCGGAGTTTCTATCACTGTTTGGGCTAACATATCTACCATCAATAAGTTTCTTCGAGAATAAGCTTATGAAGGAAGAGCTGCCTGGCGACGTTTATCTTCGCTGCTTCTTGATTGTCGCAGTAGCAACTTTCCTGTGTCCCACATCCAACACAAAACCAAGCACCAAATATTTGGGAGCACTTGTGGATGTGTCAAAGTATAAAGATCTTGATTGGTGCTCTTTTGTCCATACATGGAATATCTCTTATGTGAAGAAATATCAAGCAGACAAGCTGAAGGAGAAACGGATAACAACAACTTTGGGAGGCTGCATATATCAGCTAGCAGTATGCGCCTTCTTTATGTTTATATGTAACTTTTTGTAAAGTTATTTTTTGCTTTGGGAGCACTGTGTTCTCATCAAACATACTGAAGGTTTTCATTTGTTTTTGTTTGTTTATTTTGCAGGTTCGATGTCTAGACTACCTAGGATTTTGGGAGCAGAAATGATTTTGGATCAATAACAATCCCTCCAGCACTACCTAGGATTTGTTTCGGAAAGGACAAACCATTAAACATTTCAGTGATATGCTCCTCGGGAAAGATGGACTATATGGAGCTCTTCAAGTAAATATCATACTCTGCTATTCTTCCTCTTTTTAATGTGTAGCTCTTTGTTTGTTCACATTTGCTCCTATTTATGTTTGTTTTATACTTATACTTTTTTGCCAGATTAAAGATGAGGCAGAAACTTGCTATGCACAAACTGATGGTGCATGTGCAAGCACCACCAAGAACTCAAACATCGAAAAGCTATACAAAGGATCTTAGGCAACTATTTTTTAGAGAAGGTAAAATTCATCAGACTTGATGCAGACAGCTACTTTAACACTTAATTTTAGCTATTTTGGTTTCCCTTCTCTTTTCTATTTTTTGGATTTACTTGTTGAATCTTTTCGCTTGTCGATCAAAGAAGATATATTCCTCAATTTCCGGGGAGCGTTAAAGATCAAAACCTGACCACATGTCGATAGCAAAACAAGTTCTGCTAGACACTTTGAACATTGTTTCTTCTTCTTTCAATGGCTCTCAACATACAGAGAAGTTAGAGTCCTCCAACCACTTGTACATGCCAACTGAAGAAGATAATGGGTCCGACAAGTACTATTAGAGTTGATTCAATGGGATTGAAATAAACAGTGGTGTGTTTTTGAATCATTTTTAATCACACGCAACCATGTGTTTTAAAATGGTTTTTTCATTCTTTTGTTCTAATTCTTTGTTTGTTTTTAATTTATTGACAACGCCCCTATATTGTTGGCAGATGGAAGAGGCAGGAAGAAGAGACTGAAGGCTAGTACACAGCAGTCAAAAACTTCAACAAATAAGGACAATCTATTGGAAGTTAAAATAGAGGTTTTTTTTTGGTTTTGTAATTAGTTCTTTTCAATACCATGTTTTTGTGTGTGCAATATTCAGCACATTTTTCTGCCATATTCTGAATTTTCTCTGAATAACTTTCACATGGTAGCAGACTTGAAGTAGCGGCAGAAGGAGGTGAAGCTGAAATGCAATCATTACCGGGCAATGCTCACAGAAACGACCTCGAAAAACAAGCTGAAATGGTTATTGTTTTTTAACCCCTTATAGTTACATATTTTTTTTAAAAGAAATTGCCCCTTAACGTGCACCTTTTTCTACGAACTAACCTGCGGGGAGTGAATTTTGGAACTATTAAAGATTGCAGATATATATGAACACAATTTGTAAAAGCATTTTAGTGCAACAGGAATTCTACAAATAGCTCTCATAACCATGTTTTTTGTACTTGTTGTGGGTTAGGAACAAACCATGCAGAATAGGAACGTTGCAACAGTTGGAAATATGCCCTAGAGGCAATAATAAATTAGTTATTATTATATTTCCTTGCTCATGATAATCGTTTATTATCCATGCTATAATTGTATTGATAGGAAACTCAGATACATGTGTGGGTACATAGACAAAACCATGTCCCTAGTAAGCCTCTAGTTGACTAGCTCGTTGATCAATAGATGGTTACAGTTTCTGACCATGGACATTGGATGTCGTTGATAACGGGATCACATCATTAACAGAATGATGTGATGGACAAGACCCAATCCTAAGCCTAGCACAAAGATCGTAGTTCAGTATGCTAAAGCTTTTCAAATGTCAAGTATCTTTTCCTTAGACCATGAGATTGTGCAACTCCTGGATACCGTAAGAATGCTTTGGGTGTACCAAAGCGTCACAACGAATCTGGGTGACTATAAAGGTGCACTACAGGTATCTCCGAAAGTGTCTGTTGGGTTGGCACGAATCGAGACTGGGATTTGTCACTCCGTGTGACGGAGAGGTATCTCTGGGCCCACTCGGTAGGACATCATCATAATGTGCACAATGTGACCAAGGGGTTGATCACGGGATGATGTGTTACGGAACGAGTAAAGAGACTTGCCGGTAACGAGATTGAACAAGGTATCGGGATACCGACGATCGAATCTCGGGCAAGTACAATACCGCTAGACAAAGGGAATTGTATACGGGATCGATTGAGTCCTTGACATCGTGGTTCATCCGATGAGATCATCGTGGAACATGTGGGAGCCAACATGGGTATCCAGATCCGCTGTTGGTTATTGACCGGAGAACGTCTCGGTCATGTCTACATGTCTCCGAACCCGTAGGGTCTACACACTTAAGGTTCGATGGCGCTAGGGTTATAAAGGAAGTTTGTATGTGGTTACCGAATGTTGTTCGGAGTCTGGATGAGATCCCGGACGTCACAAGGAGTTCGGAATGGTCCAGAGGTAAAGATTTATATATGGAAAGTTGTTGTTCGGGTTCGGAAAAAGTTCGGGTTTTTCGGTATTGTACCGGAAGCTTCAGAAGGTTCGGAGGATTCGGAGGAGTCCGGAGGTCCGAAATAGTTCCACCACGTCCAATACAGTAGCATGGGCTGTAGGGGGCGCCCTAGCCTTAATGGGCCAGGGCACCAGCCCCCAAGGCCCATGCGCATGGGAAGGGAAACCCTAAGGGGAGGGCCTCCACTTGACTTGGGAGGCACTCCTCCCCCTGGCCGCCCCTTGGATGGGATCTAGGGCTGGCCACACCCCTTGGGGTGGGAAACCCTAAAGGGGCGCAACCCCTTCCCCTATATATACTTGAGGTTTTGGGGCTGCCAACACATGAGAACTTCTCCTCTTGGTGCAGCCCTGCCTCCTCCTCCTCCTCTCTCTTGGTGCTTGGCGAAGCCCAGCGGGATTTCACGCTCCTCCACCACCACCACGCCGTTGTGTTGCTGCTGGATGGAGTCTTCCTCAACCTCTCCCTCTCTCCTTGCTGGATCAAGGCATGGGAGACGTCACCGGGCTGTACGTGTGTTGAACGCGGAGGTGCCGTCCGTTCGGCACTAGGAACTCCGGTGATTTGGATCACGACGAGTAGGACTCCTTCAACCCCGTTCTCATGAACGCTTCCGCTTAGCAATCTACAAGGGTATGTAGATGCACTCTCCTTCCCTCGTTGCTAGTTTCTCCATAGATAGATCTTAGTGACACGGAGGAAAATTTTGAATTTCTGCTACGTTCCCCAACAGTGGTATCAGAGCTAGGTCTATTGCGTAGATTCTTTGCACGAGTAGAACACAAAGTAGTTGTGGGCGTTGATGATGTTCAATATGCTTACCGTTACTAGTCCAATCTTGTTTCGACGGTATTGTGGGATGAAGCGGCCGGACCGACCTTTACGTACTCTCACGTGAGACAGGTTCCACCGACTGACATGCACTTGGTGCATAAGGTGGCTAGCGGGTGCCAGTCTCTCGCACTTTAGTCGGAACGGATTCGATGAAAAGGGTCCTTATGAAGGGTAAATAGCAATTGGCATATCACGTTGTGGTTGAAACGTTCTTGCTAGAAACCCATAGCAGCCACGTAAAACATGCAAACAACAATTAGAGGACGTCTAACTTGTTTTTGCAGGGTATGCTATGTGATGTGATATGGCCAAGAAGAATGTGATGAATGATATGTGATGTATGAGATTGATCATGTTCTTGTAATAGGAATCACGACTTGCATGTCGATGAGTATGACAACCGGCAGTAGCCATAGGAGTTGTCTTTATTTATTGTATGACCTGCGTGTCATTAAACAACGCCATGTAATTACTTTACTTTATTGCTAACCGGTAGCCATAGTAGTAGAAGTAATAGTTGGCTAGACAACTTCATGAAGACACGATGATGGAGATCATGGTGTCATGCCGGTGACGATGATGATCATGGAGCCCCGAAGATGGAGATCAATGGAGCTATATGATATTGGCCATATCATGTTACTACTATATAATTGCATGTGATGTTTATTATGTTTATGCATCTTGTTTACTTAGAACAACGGTAGTAAATAAGATGATCCCTTACAACAATTTCAAGAAGTGTTCTCCCCTAACTGTGCACCGTTGCTAAAGTTCGTCGCTTCTAAGCACCACGTGATGATCGGGTGTGATAGATTCTTACGTTCACATACAACGGGTGTTGACGAGCCTAGCATGTACAGACATGGCCTCGGAACACACGCAATACACTTAGGGTTAACTTGACGAGCCTGGCATGTAAAGACATGGCCTCGGAACACAGAGACCGAAGGTCGAGCATGAGTCGTATAGTAGATACGATCAACATGAAGATGTTCACCGATGATGACTAGTCCGTCTCACGTGATGATCGGACACGGCCTAGTTGACTCGGATCATGTAATCACTTAGATGACCAGAGGGATGTCTATCTGAGTGGGAGTTCATAAGATGAACTTAATTATCTTGAACATAGTCAAAAGACCTTTTGCCAATTATCGTAAAAGCTCGCGCTTTAGTTCCACTGTTTAGATATGTTCCTAGAGAAAATATAGTTGAAAGTTGAAAGTAGCGATTATGCGGACAGTAGAAAGCTTATGTCCTTAATGCACGCTCAGTGTGCTGAACCCCAAACGTCGTTTGTGGATGTTGCGAACATCGACATACACGTTTGATAACTACGTGATAGTTCAGTTAAGCGGTTTAGAGTTGAGGCACGAAAGCGTTTTGAAATGTCGTGGAACATATGAGATGTTTGAGGGCTGAAATTGGGATTTCAGGCTCGTGCCCACGTCAAGAGGTATAAGACCTCCGACGATTTTCTTAGCCTGCAAACTCAGGGAGAAAAGCTCAATCGTTGAGCTTGTGCTCAGATTGTCTGAGTGCAACAATCACTTGAATCGAGTGGGAGTTGATCTTCCAGATGAGATAGTGATGTTTCTCCAAAGTCATTGCCACCAAGCTGCTAGAGCTTCGTGATGAACTATAACATATCAAGGATAGATATGATGATCCTTGAGGTATTCACGATGTTTGACACATGAAAGTAGAAATCAAGAAGGAGCATCAATTGTTGATGGTTGGTGAAACCACTAGTTTCAAGAAGGGCAAGGGCAAGAAGGGACACTTCATGAAGCGGCAAATCAGTTGCTGCTCCAGTGAAGAAACCCAAGGTCGAACCCAAACCCGAGACTAAGTGCTTCGTAATAAGGGAACAACCATGGAGCAGAATTATCCTAGACACTTGGTAGATGAGAAAGGCTGGCAAGGTCGATAGAAGTATATTGGATATACATTAAGTTATTGTGTATTTTACTAGTACTCCTAGTAGCACCAGGGTATTAGATACCGGTTCGGTTGCTAAGTGTTAGTAACTCGAAATAAAAGGCTACGGAATAAGCGGAGACTAGCTAAAGGAGAGCTGACGATATGTGTTGGAAGTGTTTCCAATTTTGATGTGATCAAATATCGCACGTTCCTCTACCATCAAGATTAGTATTAAACCAGAATAATTATCATTTGGTGTTTTGCGTTGAGCGTAGACATGATTGGATTATGTCTATCGCAATACGGTTATTCATTTAAGGAGAATAATGGTTACTCTATTTATTTGAATAATACCTTGATGGTCTTGCACCTAAATAAATGGTTTATTGAATCTCGATCGTAGTGATACGCATTTTCATGCCAAAAGTATAAGATAGTAATGATAGTACCACTTACTTGTGGCACTACCATGCAAGTCATATTGGTATAAACGCATGAAGAAGCTCCATGTTGATGGATCTTTGGACTCACTCATTTTGAAAAGTTTGAGACATGCGAACCATGTCTATTGGTGTATACGCATGAAGAAACTCCATGCAGATGGATCGTTTGGACTCACTTGATTTTGAATCACTTGAGATATGCAAAACATACCACATGGGCAAGATGACTGAAAAGCCTCGGTTTCAAAGAAGATGGAACAAGATAGCAACTTGTTGGAAGTAGCACATTTTGATATGTGCAGTCCAATGAGTCTTGAGGCATGCAGATGAATATCGTTATGTTCTTACTTCACAGATGATTCGAGTAGATGTTGAGTATATTTACTTAATGAAACACAAGTCTGAATTATTGAATGGTTCAAGTAATTTCAGAGTGAAGTTTAAGATCTTCGTGACAAGAGGATAGAATATCTATGATATGATCATAGAGATGAATATCTGAGTTACGAGTTTTGGCACACAATTAAGACATAGTGCAAATTGTTTCACAATTAATACCGCCTGGAACACCATAGTGTGATGGTGTGTCCGAACATCATAGTTGCACTCTATTGGATATGGTGCGTACCATGATATCTCTTATCGAATTACCACTATCGTTCATGGGTTAGGCATTAGAGACAACCGCACTCACTTTAATGGGGCACCACGTAATTCCGTTGAGACGACACCGTTTGGAGAAACCTAAGTTGTCGTTTCTTAAAAGTTTGGGGCTGCGGCGCTTATGTGGAAAAGTTTCAGGTTGATAAGCTCGAACCCAAAGCAGACAAAATGCATCTTCATAGGACACCCAAAACAGTTGGGTATACTTCCTAATTCAGATCCGGAAGCAATAGGGATTGTTTCTTGAATCGGGTCCTTTCTCGAGGAAAAGTTCGTCTCGAAAAGTTGAGTGGGAGGATGGTGGAGACTTGATGAGGTTATTGAACCATCACTTCAACTAGTGTATAGCAGGGCACAGGAAGTTGTTCCGTGGCACTTACACCAATTGAAGTAGAAGCTTATGATAGTGATCATGAAGTTTCGGATCAAGTCACCGACGTACCTCGTAGGGTGACAAGGATGCGTACTACTTGAGTGGTACATAATCCTGTCTTGAAGGTCATGTTGCTAGACAACAATGAACCTACGAGCTATGGAGAAGCAATGGTGGGCCCAAATTCCGACAAATGGTTAGAAACCATGAAATCCGAGATAGGATCCATGTATCGAACAAAGCTTGAACTTTGGTGGACTTGCCCGTTGATTGGCAAGCCATTGAGATAAATGGATCTTTAAGAAGAAGACAGACGTGAACGGTAATGTCACCGTCTGTGAAGCTCGACTTGTGGCGAAGAGTTTTTCACAAGTTCAAGGAGTTGACTACGATGAGATTTTCTCATCCATAGCGATGCTTAAGTCCGTCGGAATCATGTAAGCATTAGCTGCATTTATGAAATCTTGCAGATAGGATGTCAAAACATTGTTTCCTCGATGTTATTCTTGAGGAAAGGTTTTATGTGATACAACCGAAGGTTTTGTCAATCTGAAGGATGCTAACAAGTATGCAAAGCTCCAGCAATCCTTCTAAGGACTGGAGTAAGCATCTCGGAGTTGGAATATACGCTTTGATGAGATGATCAAAGATTTTGGGTTTATATAAAGTTTATGAGAAACTTGTATTTCCAAAGAAGTGAGTGGGAGCACTATAGAATTTCGATGAGTATATGTTGTTGACATATTGATGATCGAAATGATGTAGAATTTCTAGAAAGCATATAGGGTTGTTTGAAAAGTGTTTTCAATGGAAAACCTGGATTAGGCTACTTGAACAATAAGCATCAAGATCTATAAGGATAGATCAAAATGCTTAATAATACTTTCAAATGAGCACATACCTTGACATGATCTTGAAGGTGTTCAAGATGGATCGATCAAAGAAGGAGTTCTTGCATGAGATGTAAGGTATGAACTTAAGAGTTAAAGCTCGACCACGGCAGAAAAGAGAGAAAGGGCGAAGGTCGCCCCTATGCTTCAGACATAGGCTGTATAGTATGCTATGCTTGTGTACCGCACCGGAAGTGTGCCTTGCCATGAGTCATCAAAGGGTACAAGAATGATCCAGAATGGATCATTGGACAACGGTCAAAATTGTCCTTGGAGTAAATAAGGACATGTTTCTCGATTATGGAGGTAATAAAGAGTTGGCGAAGGGATTACGTCGATGCAAGATTTAACACCTATCCGAGTGACTCTGAGTAGCAAACCGGATACGTATAGTGGAGCAACCATTTGGAATAGATCCAAGTGGAGCGTGGAAGCAGCATTTACAATATGACATAGAGAATTGCGAAGTACACACGGATCTGAAAGGTTCAGACCCGTTGACTAAAACCTCTCTCACAAGCAAAACATGATCAAACCTCAGAACTCATTGAGTCTTAATCACATGATGATGTGAACTAGTTTACAGACACTAGTAAACTCTTTGGATGTTGGTCACATGGCGATGTGACCTATCAGTGTTGATCACATGGCGATGTGAACTAGATTATTGACTCTAGTGCAAGTGGGAGACTGTTGGAAATATGCCCTAGAGGCAATAATAAATTAGTTATTATTATATTTCCTTGCTCATGATAATCGTTTATTATCCATGCTATAATTGTATTGATAGGAAACTCAGATACATGTGTGGGTACATAGACAAAACCATGTCCCTAGTAAGCCTCTAGTTGACTAGCTCGTTGATCAATAGATGGTTACAGGTTTCTGACCATGGACATTGGATGTCGTTGATAACGGGATCACATCATTAGCAGAATGATGTGATGGACAAGACCCAATCCTAAGCCTAGCACAAAGATCGTAGTTCGTATGCTAAAGCTTTTCAAATGTCAAGTATCTTTTCCTTAGACCATGAGATTGTGCAACTCCCGGATACCGTAAGAATGCTTTGGGTGTACCAAGCGTCACAACGAATCGGGTGACTATAAAGGTGCACTACAGGTATCTCCGAAAGTGTCATTGGGTTGGCACGAATCGAGGCTGGGATTTGTCACTCCGTGTGACGGAGAGGTATCTCTGGGCCCACTCGGTAGGACATCATCATAATGTGCACAATGTGACCAAGGGGTTGATCACGGGATGATGTGTTACGGAACGAGTAAAGAGACTTGCGGTAACGAGATTGAACAAGGTATCGGGATACCGACGATCGAATCTCGGGCAATACAATACCGCTAGACAAAGGGAATTGTATACGGGATCGATTGAGTCCTTGACATCGTGGTTCATCCGATGAGATCATTGTGGAACATGTGGGAGCCAACATGGGTATCCAGATCCGCTGTTGGTTATTGACCGGAGAACATCTCGGTCATGTCTACATGTCTCCGAACCCGTAGGGTCTACACACTTAAGGTTCGATGACGCTAGGGTTATAAAGGAAGTTTGTATGTGGTTACCGAATGTTGTTCGAGTCCCGGATGAGATCCCGGACGTCACGAGGAGTTCGGAATGGTCCGGAGGTAAAGATTTATATATGGAAAGTTGTTGTTGGGTTAGGAAAAGTTCGGGTTTTTCGGTATTATACCGGAAGCTTTCAGAAGGTTCGGAGGATTCGGAGGGTCCGGAGGTCCGGAAATAGTTCCACCACATCCAATACAGTAGCATGGGCTGTGGGGCGCCTAGCCTTAATGGGCCAGGGGCACCAGCCCCCAAGGCCCATGCGCATGGGAAGGAAAACCCTAAGGGGAGGGCCTCCACTTTTCTTGGGAGGCACTCCTCCTCCTGGCCGCCCCTTGGATGGGATCTAGGGCTGGCCGCACCCGTTGGGGTGGGAAACCCTAAGGGGCGCAGCCCCTTCCCCTATATATACTTGAGGTTTGGGGCTGCCAACACATGAGAACTTCTCCTCTTGGTGCAGCCTGCCTCTCCTCCTCCTCCTCTCTCTTGGTGCTTGGCGAAGCTGCGGGGATGCCATGCTCCTCCACCACCACCACTCCGTTGTGTTGCTGCTGGATGGAGTCTTCCTCAACCTCTCCTCTCTCCTTGCTGGATCAAGGCATGGGAGACGCCACCGGGCTGTACGTGTGTTGAACACGGAGGTGCCGTCCGTTCGGCACTAGGATCTCCGGTGATTTGGATCACGACGAGTATGACTCCTTCAACCCCGTTCTCATGAACGCTTCCTCTTAGCGATCTACAAGGGTATGTAGATGCACTCTCCTTCCCTCGTTGCTAGTTTCTCCATAGATAGATCTTGGTGACACGTAGGAAAATTTTGAATTTCTGCTACGTTCCCCAACAGCAACACAGCAACCAGAGATCAATATGCTGATGCAGATACCAACATCCCCAAGTGCAATGCTAGTGATTGTTCTGCTAAAAAAGAAGCAGCAGAAAACAGCACTAGCCTGAACTACATGTTGTTATCAGCTAGATTGACAAGAGCACTGGATATGAAAGATCAAGACATCAACTCAAAGGAGGAAGCCAGCATGCATGTACCACCAACTTTCTCAAGTTTCCAACATAACGCTGTTAACAGTAATCAATCTGAGGTACCCTTCAAGGAATTTCTTTGAGCTTCTCTTTTAGCGCCATCATTTTTGATAGGTCTTTTATCTGTATTTTTTTTACATCTAACTCAACCTTTTCTTCTTCCTTTTTAAAAATCGGCATTGCATCAAAACAGAGACAATGTATCAAGCAAATGAAGCGGCAGCAATTGAGTGTGTGGGACTAGACACAAGACAACAAGACAACAATAACCAAGGTTTTTCCCAACAAAAAACTTTTTCAGACCCATGTCCATGAACAAGCTAACTGTTTTGAAACATTTTCTCTTAATGAAGATTTGCAGCTTTTTGTTAATTTTATTTGTTTACTTTTTTGCATTTTTCTTTTTGTGCCAGATGATTTTTGTTTCAATGAAGTCAGGGAGCAGGGGAAACATGCAGGGCTTGATATTGATATCAACATACCACTATCAAACAGATCTGCGAACAACTCTTATCTTTTTCATTTAGTACACGTGGCAATCATTTTCTTCATGTTACTGGTAACAACCATTTTTCTCATTGTTTTACATTTTTCATTTTGTCTTTTTCATATGTGAAGGCGGTATAGATGATAAGCAGGAACACGTGGAAGATTTCCAACACACTATGCATCCATTGGACGTTGCAAGACAAAAGTATTTCTTTTCGATGACACGACACCCAGCTGCAGGATTCGGTTGACCATGATGATTATGGAAACGAAATAATAGAGCCAGAATTGTGGCGCGATTTAGACATGGACTCGAAAGCATATGAAGCGCAGATAGAGGTAATTATTGTCCACGCATCATTTTTCTTTTTGACTTCACCTTTTTGGCTACAAAATTCACCCACTCAAATTTTTATTCAATTCAGGAAGCTAAGAAAAATATCAATGGAATACATGTAAGGATATAGTCAACTCACAGGTACTATCTCTTTTTTTTCCAAATGTACAAGTGTCTAAAAACCCTCTTACCATCTGCACAAGGCCATCTCTAAGTGTTTTCTTTTGTTATTTTTTATCCCTGTATTTTTTCTAGCATGAGCAAACAACGCTGGGTGATTCCTCCATCGTTGTGCACAGAGAGAGCCTACGACAACATAAATGTGCAAGTACAGAAACTTTCTCCCGAGTTTGAAGAAATAGACGACATTATTGACTTGGTATGTCCTTTTCTGATATTTTTCTTCCCTTCTTTTTGTCCTTGCTACCTTTTGTTTATAAGCAAATTCCTTACAGTTACGAAGCACACTCACCCTTTTTTCTGATTGATTTTAAAATGCCATACATTTTTTCCAGACATCTCCTACAGCACACGCATCAAAGACTTGGAACAATACAAAGACATGTTACTACCCAATGAGAACACGGAACTATGAGAATGTTGAAACCTCATCACAAAAGAATAAGAAGGTATAAATCCAATTGCCTTCAACCTTTTCTTTTCTATACGTTTACTATGTTGCTACGTGATGTTTATTTTTTGGGGGGCATTTAAATGTTTTCTGTGTTTGTGGTGCTCTGTAGTATTTTTCGTTACTTTTTTTTCTTAGTTACTGAATACATCCGTTTTCAACAATTTGTCCCAATTTACAGAGTTACTGGACAACACCATTTATTGGCAAGAGGCTTTTCACAGATGAGTTCATTCAACAAGACAACCAAGATGGGACCGAATATCAACCAATCCTGTCAACGACGATTTTCAAGTAAATCTGTTTTCCCTCTTTTTGTGTAGCAATGACTTTATTTTATCTTTTCTTAATACAACACAAGCTAATCATTATTTTTTATGTTTGTTCCATTTTTATATGTTTTGTAGTTCTCTCCGGGCGTTCAAATTCTAGGGGAGATAGTTTTCAATGGTTCATGCTCTAATATGGTAAACACAGAGACAATCTGTACAACAACAACCTTACATTAGGCAGTTACTCAAGTGGCAAGGAAAATCTGCCTCCCAAAAGGCTTGTACGCCCAAGCAAGTATCAATGCTCACCTTCGATCACGATCTGAGAGGCCCTGTCACGGCACTTGAGAAGCAGCTACACAGCAACATTGTGACACTAAGCAAATATGAACCTAATGAAGGTTTTCTTACCTCTCTTTCTTTTTGTTTCATCAGTTTTCTGCTTTTTCTACTGCTTAAATCTTTTTGTTTGCACTTCTTTTCTCCACCTCACTTTTGATGTGTTTTTGTCCCACATGCAGCAAATGGGTAGTGATTGTCGATAAAACAAGCCTATCCCTTGGACAAATCGGTGATTCATTCGACACCAACGGACGAGTGGAAGCCTATGTTTTCAGTGTTTTCTGCGGCTGCTCTTTCGAGACAACCATCCAAGGCAATCAAAGAAGCACTACTTCTTCACTACTGTCGCTGTAAGTACAATTTCAGGTCAACTAAACGTATTTCAACTTGAAACTTTTTTCAAGTTGTTAAATTTTAATTGTTTTTTTGCCTCAAAATAGGATTATTTTCTTCAAGCATGGTCCACTGAAGAAGGATGGATATCAATGAGAAATAGAGCACTTATAAGCTTTAGTGGAGCAGGAAGAACATTGCCTCTACATGAATGTGAACGTGAACGGTCCAAATTTAACCCTAGTTTACAAGTTTGTCTTTATATTTATTTTTTCTTTTTTTTCGTACCCTCACAAGTTGTTCCCAAACTTTGCAGCTGTTTTTCCATCAGTACATCGCGAGCACTGGATTTTGTTTATCGTGGATATTGTTGCAAGAAAATTCATTTTCCTAGATTCAGTTTATGATGGGAAGTCAGCCTTTCACATGGAGATAAAAGATTTGATGGTAAGAACAATGTGTTTGCAGACTGTTCTTTTTAGTTGTCATTCACTTTGATTTTGGTACAGCAACAAATTAGCCATTTATGTGTTCTTTAAAATGTCCATTCTTCAACGTTTCATAGATAAACAATTTTATCAAAACATGGGAAGAGTCGGGACTCAGGAGAATGGGGTTCAGAAATTTTGGTACAGAATACCCAAACATGCCTAAGCAAACTGGAAGGTACATTTTCCACCTTTTTTTGTGTGGGAAACACAAAAACACATCAAGAGATTCTTTCTTCATTTTCATTTTCTATCTGTGATCAACGTGTCTTCATGTTCTTTTTAATCATTTTCTTTCTGCAAAAAACACAGCACTGCTTGTGGGATTTTTGTGCTCAAGTGGATGCAAACTTTTGTTTCGCGGAATCCTCGCTAGGCCCAATTCAGGATGAAGGATGTTGCAGATGCAAGGATCAGATTTGCTGTTGATATCTTGTTCAGTGATCATAACACTATTGATGAAGGCAAAAGATTTGTCAAGTACTTTGGTCAATAGAATGGTATTTTTACAGCAACAGATTTCTTCCTCTTTTGTCAAAGCAACAGATTTTATTACCACATACAGAGGAAGAACAATAAGCTAACATGCATTTTTATCATCTCCCTTTTTTCTGTCAGGGAGTTGAGGACAACATTGATCTACAAGGAGGAGCAAAAAGAATGAAGAACTGAAGAATACTCTAGATTTTTTAGATGTCTTTTTCTTTTTTGTAAATGTTTTGTGTTCGCTCGAGGAGTAATCTGGGGAAATCAGCGGATATACCAGAGTACCATAAAGAATTTTTTGTTCATATGAAAACATTTTTACAGTGAGGGCAATAGAAAGTATATTTTTGTGTTCTGTGCCAATGCTTTTCTTATTCAAACCTTCTTTTTCTTTTTGTGTTCTTTTTAAAGAATACATTGTATCATTTTTTGGTCAACTACTACGCAAAGACAAAAAGTAATGGAGAAACAAATACAGGTAAAACCTCTTTTTTCCGCTTACTGAATTGAATCAACATGTCTAACATTACTCATTTATCGTTCAACAAATTTCTAACATTTTTCTTTTTCTTTTATGCTTTGTCACTTCTCCTAATTCCCTAGACAGGGATTTTTTCAAACATGTCTGTAGGAGAGGCGGTGGGCGAAGAAAGTGCAATACAAATGAAATTACAAAACACCTCAAGCAGTATTCAAGAAATAATATGTGCAAAGTATTAAATCCAGGTACAAACATTGCCAACCAAAGTTTAATTTTCTCTCGCATTTTGTTACAATGAAGTATTTTCTCTCGCATTGGGTACATCTTTCTTTTTTTCAAGGTCACCCGCGCTGCCTAGGTGTTACATGTCTTCTTTTTGGTCCACTTTCTTCAAAAATCTTCTACCTGAACTACAGCATTCCTTCAACCTGTGTGCAGGCGCCTTCCTTCGTTGATGCTTAGCTCCATTATGTTTACCAGTTGATGAATCAGAAGGACCTGTAGGTTTTTTTCTTTTGGTTAGTGACTTGTTTGATTTTAATTTCACGTATGGACTTAATGACAAAAAAGCACATGACAAAAAGCAAAAGAAATAGATACCTGTAGGTTTTTAGTTGCTGGTTTCTTCTTCTCAAACAAAGACTTATCAATATGCAGGTTGTGACAAGTAGCAATGTTATGGTCTTGGCTTCTGCAGTGGCTGCATTTAGTTTGTTTCTTTCGAGGAACTTCTCCTAGCTGTTAGATAACGACTTTTTGGTCGACCTTTAGATACAACAACATCTGGGTCTTGTAGGTTGTCATAGCCATCGTGGTGGGGTTCTTGCATTTGTATTGGAGGTTCTTTTCCACAGCAACTCCTCTTGCCCAAGCTCCCTCAACTCATCTGCCTTGGTCATCTCATCAAGCCCAGCCAATATTTTCTCACTTTCGTTCACAACATACAAGTACTTTTGATTCGTTCTTGCCCCATCGGAAGCCATTTCATTGAGCATTGTTGATAGTTGTGAATACCTCAAATGTCTGCTTTCGCCTCGGTCAGTTCCATGGGAACATTGAATTGCTTGTCTCTTACATATTTTCTGTCTTTTGGTTTCCATCTCTGAATATAAAACTTGTCTGGTAGGACAGGCATGTTCAGGTTGACAAGCACTCGCAGTATGTGTGCACACACAATGCCATCCTTTTGAAACTTCCCACAGATGCAAGCAAATTCTTCTATCTTCAGGTTTGCTAGTACAAGGTAACGTCGTGTCCTGAATTCTTTTTCCGCAAGCATGCTCGACTTGTAAACCTCAAACCTTGATCCATTCTCAACAACATCCACGTGCAGTTGGGCAGCAAACTTCATTTGTTTCTGAAACCGATAAAAAATCTGCCGGTTGTACATTCGTGATGCCTGAATCTCAAGCTCATTGTGCACCCAGAATGTTGGTTTTGTTGTCCTTGTCAACGAGTCTTGCTCCCTCTCCATGTCTTGTATGCGTTCAGATATCTTCTCATATTCTGTCATGAAACTAATCACATTGTCGGTCGATGCTACATTGTCCTTGAATATGGCATTCATGCCTTCGCTCCTCGATGTTGAATGTAAGAGTGGGAGGAAATCTGTCTTGAACACTACGGGAAACAGGAGATTTGCCGTCTGTACTGCTCTTTGCCGTCAGCATTTCGTCGGGACAGACGGCAAAGATTAAATTTACCAACAACTACTGACGGCAAAGAACTACTGACGGCAAAAATATACTTTGCCGTCTGCAGGAAACAACACAGACGGCAAAAGACTTTGCCGTATGTAATTTTTTTACAGACGGCAAAGAGGTTACTTTGCCGTCTGTTAAACTCTAAGCGGCAAAGACTTTGCCGCTCACGATTCTTTAACAGACGGCAAAGTAACATTTTGCCGTCTCAAAAAAAATACATACGCAAGAGAAAACACATCTCGTGGATCGATCCCACGGATCGATGAGGTGGCTCCATCACAGCCACCCCACCACTCGCCTCTCTCTCCTGATCTATCACCCACCCGACCCCACCATGTTCTCTGTGCATGCCTTATCCCTTCGCGACGTTCTCTCTCCTTATCCCAAGACGCAGCCCACCCCACGACCTCGCTCGCCTCCCGATTCTGCGACGAGCTCCTTCACCGTACCTGTCCTGGTGGCGGCGGCGCCGCCAGCCCGTCCCCGTCGCCACCGGCGTAGCGCCCATTCCCGTCGATCGCCTAAGCTCAGTCCCGTCCCTGCTCGCTGGGAAGCGCGCCTGCCTGCCCGTCGCCCCGGCATGGCCGCCCGCCAGACACCAGCTCCACCTCCGGGCCCAGGCTGCCCTCCCTCGGCCCGCGGACACGGCCCGGCGGGCCTCGCTCGCCCGGCCGCTCGCCGGCCCTCCCTCGCCCAGCGGGCCCGCCTCGCCCGGCTTCGCCGGCCCTCCCTCGCCAGCGCGCCCGCCTCGCCCCGGCCGCTCGCCGGCCCTCCCTCCCCTGCCAAGACTGCCCTTCTTCGTCCCCAAGACGCCCGCCAGCCATCTTTGTCGCCCCGCGCCAGCGTCCGAGCTCGTCGAAGTCCGGTCCGTGCCCATGCCTACTGCTCCTCGCCGGAGTCCACTTTGCACCTCGTCCGCCCCAAGCCGTCCAAAGCTCGCGGTTCCTAGTCCAAGTCCCACTCGCCGTCTCTCGCTTCACAGCAATGGAGGAGGATGAATGCCTTGACCCCCCCTCGATTCCTTGTACTTAACTGTTTGTAATTAGTACCCTTGTAATTAGATATTTTGCTAATTAGTTGTATTATTGCTCGGGTGGAGCTGGACATGTTGAGATGTAGATATTTTGTAATTAGTTGTATTATTGCTCAGGTGGAGCTGGACATGTTGTATTTTGTAATTTGTTGTATTATTGCTTGTGTGGAGCGATTTTGTTGTTTTAATTTGAGATGTAAACACGTCTGACCCTGCCCTGTGCATGTGCATGGATAGTTCTTTTTTTTTATTATTAAAAAAAGAACTTTGCCGTCTTTGATGTTTGATGCTGACGGCAAAGACCGAATCTGGCTGACGGCAAAGATGTTTTATGTGCTGTCTGTTATGTCTGAGGCTGACGGCAAACCAATGATTTGGCTGACGGCAAAATCTTTTCCGTCTGGCTGATGAAAAGCTGACAGCAAAGTAGTCTTTGCCGACTTATCTTTGCCGTCTGAGTTTGCCGTCAGCTTGCAGACGGCAAACTCTTTGCCGTCTGTTTTTAGGCCTTTGTCGTCTGTGGAGCACATCGACAAATTACCTGATTCTGTCTTGGAAGTAGACAGGTGCCCACCTTCTCCTCTCTTTCCACATAATCTTGAAATAGTTAACATCACCAATGTCATAATTCTGCACCATCTCTTGCCACAGCCTTTCAAACTCTGCAACTGTGAGGGAGTTGTGCACAATGTCTGTGAAATCAGCATGGAGATCTCCTTTTGTGACAAAAGTCCTACAACATTTCTCTTCAGCTTTTTCTTCACATGAAACAGACAGTTTACGTGCTTGGAAAGGTTGAAGACCTCAGGGACAGCCTCCTTCATGGGCGTGTCTTGGTCCATGACAACGGTCCTTGGCTGCTTCCCACCCATACACTCTAGGAATGTCCGAAAGAGCCAAGTGAATGTGTTTATCGTCTCATCTGAATGATAGCACATGCAAACAAGCAGTTCTTTCCATGCCGGACACACCAACAAATGGGGCAAATGGCAAGTTGTATTTGTTGGGTTTGTAGGTTGTATCGAAACTTAGGCTGTCTCCATACAAATCATACATTTTCCTCGAGTAGCCATCAGCCCAGAAAATGCAGAGCACTTTGCTTGGTTTTTGCGGATGAACCTTAAACTTGTAGTAGTATCTTGGATCATCTGCTTGCTTGGTCCTGAAGTAGACGAGCAGCTGCATCATATCATTGCCATCATTCTCTTTCCTGATTGATGCCCTCACATTCGTCACATATTTTTTCGTGTACGGAAGTGGGCCATGCCTTAAAAATGACAGTCTGTCCATTATTTTTCTTGTTGGCAGTTTTGCTGAGTTCAATGTTCTCACTAACAACTTTTCTTCATCCGTCATTTGCTTATGTGATCTCAAAACTTTGATTCATCCGGTGGACTCAACTCATGGTTCTGCTTTCGAGGTTGATGTCGGTGACAAACCATCTGCCATTTTTTTTGCTGACTACCAGTTTAGCTTGACACCTGTGACATCAATGACATTCCTTTTCTCTTCCTTGTCTCGGTGCTAGCTTTCCAGTTCGCTGTTGCCACCTATCTTTCCTTTGTTTCCTCCTAGCCCCTTTTGTTCCTCATCAAGCACCTTTCCAGACCTGTTGCATCTAAAAATACATGGGACTCACCACCCCTGTGCTAGTTTGGCCACATGAGTTCGACGCCGCACGTGAAAATCCACACAAACAAGAATAGATGTTGTAGAATGCTTGTGCTGCTTTCGATGTCTCTAAATCCATACCCATATGCGGGACATGGCGGCTGCGAACTTCTTGGCTAGAAGTCTGATCAGCGAGAACTGAATCATTCTCGAGGAAATTGTCAATGTCATCTGGTGAGAATCGGTCAACGTCATTGTCCACAGCTTCATTATCACCATGTTGATCACCATGTGCAGCAACTACCTGATTAGCATCTTCTTCAGCATCAACTAGCACTTTGTCAAATGCACTTGGATCGGTGTCCGAGTCTTCACTCCATGAACCGTCTTCATTTTGATTGTCTCCAGGACAAATTCCTAGAGCCTGCAAGCTCTGCTCCAGGAGCTGGGACGCCAGTTGCTATGCCAAATCAGCCACCTGGAAATCTGTCTGGTTGTTGTTCCAGTTGCTAGGATCATCTTGTTCAATGTAGTTGCTTGATTCTGGATTGTCCATGCCAACTAGCTCGCTCAACCTTGTGTTCCGTCCAGTTACCATAAATGTCTCATTCTGCATTTTTCGTTGAGAAAAAACATGTAAAGACTTCTCCCTCTTATTCAACATATATGTGTCTATGCATGCTTTTCATGTTTTTATAAAGTTCAGTTTGCGATCGTACCTCAGCCCCAACAGGATAGTACTCTGTGTGTGGTGAACCAAATAGAGGATCCTGCAGAAAGTTTAAAACAAATATCCTCAAACCATGATACTCTTCTTTTTATAAACAACAGAGCATTTTCATTCTCAGGACAGTCCAAACCTCTGATTCAGCAGCAAGCAACATTTGTGTGTATGACATGTTCGTACAAGCCTGAACTCAACACTAATGTCTGCATGTTATGTTTTGACAGTTAATTTTTTCATGCGCGTACAGTTTTTATATCATTTTGGATAATGACAAGATACAATATCTTCTTTAACTCACATTTTCTTTATGTTTGACAACTGGGGTAGCATGTTGTCCAGTCACCGGAACGGATTTGTTACTCACAACAGCCAAAGGATGTGTCGATGTTCCAAACCGATGAACCGGATAGGCCAATGAGTAAGGCGGAATCATCTGTAGGAAATTAATCCCCGCCTTCCATTTGAGAAATCCTTGGGTCAAACATTATTTCCGGTACTGGGAGCGACAGGCTACAATCAAAACATACAAGTAAGTTTTTAACTTCTTTTTTTTTGTTTTCTGTCCTGAATCAGATTCTTTTAGAAGCGCAATCGCATTCTGAGTACCAAGGTAGTCGCCTGCATAGAACTCTTCATTTGCTGCAAACTTTCAGTGTTAGAATGAATCAAAACTTTTTTCTTCCAATAAACGAAATCAAAAAAACTTGATGCTTATGAGTTTTTGCATGTGTACACTGAAAAGTCTGTAGGTGTCATGATTTTTGTTTTTTTGTATGACTTTTCTGTATGATTAACACTGAAAGATGAAACCACACAATACTTTGATTTTCTTCTCATTTTTTTCTGTGATTATGAAACCTTCAAAAGTGTGATTTTAGTTATTCAAGGAATTCCAGCAGAGTTTGATTTTTTAATCTCCTAATAATGTGACTGCTCTGCCCCATTTTTGTCTTCATGCAAACTTTTTTCAGATCAACTTCCTCCCTACATCAAACATTCCACACACTACAAACACACTGAATTGAACTTATTATATGACACACACCAAATTTTGTTTGAATGTCATACACAGGCTTTGTTCTTGTCACCCATGTTTTTGATTCAGAGAACAACACAACACATTTTTGAACTGTTTTTTTACAGACAATTGATGATGTGATACACAAGAACACCATCTGCAGAGAGGCTACAAGGATACACAAGAACACCATCTGCTTGTTTGTTGTGCAGAGCAGAATTTCAGATCTGGCATTGAGAGAAGTATCTACAAGGGGAGGAGGGGCAAAACATGAAACTCACCCTGGTAAGAGCCTTCCATGCCCGTCATGTTTTCTTCAGGAATTGCCTTCTTCGCTTTTTTCTCCAATTTTGACTTGGGTTTCTACTTTGTTCAGTATTGTTCATCCATGGCGGCTGTGACTGTGAGGGAAGGAGAGGAGGGGTGGGGAAATAGATGGATGGATTAGGGTACTGATCTGCGGGGTGGAGGACGAAGGGAAGAGAAGGGTGGGGTGGGGTGGACAGCTGTAAAGTAGGCACAAAGCTGCATAAACCCTGTCTGGGTTTAGCTTCTTCTTCAAGCTAGCAACCTTTTTCTGCCGTCAATCAAAGCCGGTTCTTTTGTCTGTCTAAGAGACAAACAGGAAAAAAACAAACAAGGCCCAGGAGGTGGGTTAGTTGGGCTGGGTTTGTTAGCAGGAAAAACGAGCAACAAACAAGGCCCACAACAAACAAAGGCCACAAGAAAGCACAGCACACGGGCAGCTGGGCTGGGTGGGAGGAACAAAACAAACAAGCCCGACAACAAAAAAAAAACAAGTCACGTCGGGGATCAGGAGTGTTTTGTTTTTGTATGTGACGTCACACCTAGATGTGAGATAGTATCTCACGTCTAGATGTGAGATACTATCTCATATATAGATGCAACATAGACAGACCCTTTTTGGGAGGCTTGTTCTCATATTTTTAAGGAATTTAATAAATGTTACATTAGCATTGTGCGATGTGTCACATGCCCGATAGTACAGTAATTAGTGGCGCTCACTCGGCTACATAGACTGCTAGTAAGTAGGGGGGTCACAACTTCTGTGTATAAGTTTGTATCTTTATATCTTATTATTCTTTTAACATATTGAAATTAGTGGTATCTTCTTGCATTGGGCAGATCTTGACTATATGCATAATACTAAGAAGAACTTAACTAATAGTTAACTGCCCATTATTCATCGGTATTGTTCAAAACATCATCAGTGCAATGGATTCAACTAGAAGAATTCCTGCTACTGATCCAGCTGGGATTACTTATCAAATCATCACAGTAGTATGGAGTGCATATTAAAATTTCTTAAAGTTTTCTATCTGAGCTCGCATCTCGTTGTTTTGGGTGTGTATAACACTAATTTGTATGTTTTCCTCATCCATCTTGACGTGTTTCTCTCATGCGTCTGTCAACGCATCATCCAACTAGGCTCTGACCGATCGCCTACAGTAATCGATAAACTCATGCCCGTAAGCCATTAAGAGATCAACGATATCCATGTGTGGCAAGAGAACTTTCTCGATGTGTGTGCACATAATGTCAGAGTTGCATGTGAAGTTGCTAAGAGCATCTTCAATAGAAGATGTAGATGTAAAAAATAGCTAAATTTTGCATCTCCAGAGGCCAAAATAGTGTTCCAACAGATGATGCAGATGGAAAAATTTACATCTCTATAACACAGCGGTGTAAATTTGCATGTCCACCTCCGGAGATGTAAAACGCCCGCTTGAACTGCGAACAACAACTTCCTTACTCTTCCCTCCCCAATCTTCATCCTCCCGCCACCCGTTGCTGCATAGCCGCGACCACCCCCGATTCCATCCACTGGCCCCGCCTGCCGTCAGACGGCACTAATTGGGCCACCTCGCTCTGCTCCGCCCAGACGCGCCCGGGCCGCCCGCTCCATCACCGACCCTGCTCCACCTAGAGCCCGCCAGCCGCCACGGCCCGCCACGACCCTTCCCCTCCGCCCGACCCATTGTCGCCACCTCGGATTCGTCGCGCTCTGCCCAGCCACGCCTCCTCCGCCCGACACCGCCTCAATCCCGCTGTCGCTGCACCGCGCCGCACCACCCGCCCGTTGGCGCCATGATGCCGAGGGGCAAGACGGGTTCTTCAGATGAGGGAAAAAGCCCTCCGGCAACCGGGTCGAGTTCTCCGATGCTGGCCGCCGCTTTTGGCTCGGCACGCACCCCCACCGTCCACGAGGCCGTGCGTGCCTACGACGTGGCAGTGTGGCGTGCCGGGAGGCCGAAGAAGTACCTCACCTTCCAAGAGAGCGAGACCCAGGCAGATGCGGAGTTGCTCGTGCCCGGGGGCATTCGCATGGAGGAGATCACGGTGAACAAGAATAAGAAGACACCCGCAATTGTCGTCAGTCCCGGCGATAGCGACGATGCAGCGATGGCGAGGTTCGCGCGTGAGCATCTGGAGTATGTGCAGGCCAAGCAGGAGTTCTTCTAGAGGTGCGAGGCCGAGCTGAAGAAGAAGAACAAGGAGGACGAGGCCGGTCCCTCAAAGGTGATCCCGTCTAGTCCTTGGAGGAGGACTGGGCGACACGGAGGAGGAGGACAAGGGCTATGACGACCCAGACAGGGATGAGTTCTGGAAGCAGTTCGAGAACTCCGATGACAAGGACTAGTTTCATCTTCGTGTAGTTCAAGTAGTAGTAATTCAAACTAGTAGTAGTAGATGAATGTAGTACCTCGAACTAGTAGTAGGTGAACTAGTACTAGTTGAGTTTGCTATGTTTTTATAAATTGAACTATGTTTAATTATGCTTGACATGAAGTAGTCGTTGAATTTTCTATATTTGAAATATAGGTTTCAAATGAAGAAGTAGTAGTTGAAGTATAGATTTACATATCCATTCGCATCTTCTATTGGAGTTGCTCTTTTGCTTCTCCAATATACACCTTCTGTTGGAGTTGGCAATTTTTTAAGATACAAAAAGCACGTTTTGAAGATGTAAATTTTTACATCTCCTGCTTCACAACCCTAAATTTTCATGTTCTATTGGAGATGCTCTAACTAGTTGCATGTGAAGCTGCACAGAAGAGTGCCCGACAGAAGCCCCTCAGAGTAAGGAGCGGTGCTATTCCGCCTTGGTGCGCACGTGCCTTGGTAGTTCGTGGTGTGCGAAGTCTGGGACTGTCTATTTGACAGTCGACTGAAATGCAAATGTATTTCAATCAAAAATTTTGACAAATAGACAGAGGACAATTGTAGGTCTCTTTCCCTGTATGTCAACGAACAAAGCCCACACATGTGTATGTTCAGGCTAAAAGTATGACCAAAAACACCAAAACCCAAAAGAGGTTTGTTGCTTTTGATCCGGTTTCCCTAGACCACAAAACAGCTGCGCCTGTAATTTGTAAAATACTGTACAAATGTGTTCTCCATTGTGTCAACTTACACTGTCATTACACAGAAAATACAATCAAATAACACTGTCATTACAGTCTACTTACAGCCATTTGTGAGAAAATTAGTCTGTCATTACAGTATACTAGTAACTTGCAGTTTACAGTCTAGATACACAAAACTTATAGTCAAATTAGCACTCTAAAAATTACAGTGTATTTACATACTCATACTGTTTGAAATTACAGTGACATTATGACTGGAACTTATGGAAAATTATAGTGATAATTACAGTTATTTACACAAAACTTATAGTCAAATTAGCACTGCCGTTACAGTGGCATATCAGGGTATTACTTACACTTATAATGTGTAAATATTACAGTGCCATTACTACTAGAACTTTCCAAAAAACACTAACTGACACTGAAACTTTCAGAAAATAGGAACATTGTGATTACTTTCTATTTACACTCAACTTACAGATACAATTACACTATACATAGATACAATTACGCTGGAGGTTCACTACAGAGAAAATTTAGAAAACATAATTCTAGTCATTTTGTTATATTACTCATGTACTATCTAGCAGGTCATTTAACTATAATGCTGTCATTTTGCACTCATTTAACAGTGAAAATTCAAACATATTAGGCACTAATCTGATGCTCTAAAATTACAGTAGACTTACAACAAAATTACAGTAGTAAATTAGTTGATTTACAGTAGAAATTATAGATTTACAGTAGAATTCCTTAAATAGTGTAATTGAATTGCACTGTAAATCTGCAGATTTACTGTTGAATTGCTCTGAAATTACACCTAACTTTGACAAACCCGCAACACTATCTAGAAAAATGATGTTACCCTACAAAGACAAACCAAACATAATTGCCGTGAAAATTATACTGTAAGTCGCAGGGCAATTACAGTGAGCTGCACAGGAATCACAGTGTAATTTCTCTAAATTTACTACTGAAAAATCCCTCAACTTACAGTGTAAATGCACTGAAATTTGCACTGTAAGTTCCATTATAATTCCCTAAATATACAGTGTTGATTTTCCCAGAAATAACACTTACAGTGAAATTGCAAGTAAGCAGTAAAGTACATTCTCAGTAATGATCACAATTTACAGTGCTTGGTCAATGAAAATCATAAATAACACAACATTTTGGCTATATTGATATCATTGACATATTATTTTTCAAATTTGCAGATGTAAGGCATAAAAAGAACAATCGCTGAAGAGGAACTTCTAATGATGTCACGAGATCTCATTCTAAATGTAAGCTTGACTAACTTACAGTAGCAAAACATTCGCAGATACTTTGGAAAAATTCTCCAGAAAAATTTGAAACTACAAATTTTATTTCAGGGATTATTTTCATTTACAGAGCTCCTACAATCAGACATTACATACAAGGTAAACATTGCATATTTAGCTGCATGATTGAAGTTGCGACGAAGCAAAGAAGCAAAAATCATAGAAGGTAAAAAAAATCTGCTTCAGAGCTCCTACAATAAGACATTTTACTTTCTGAAGAATAAAAACTAAACAAAAAAGAAGAGGACTGTCAACCCAAACATATGGAAGCAAATACTGCAAGTAAACAAAATAGCACTCACATGATTCATATGGAACTGGAATAGAGCTTTGTCAAAGTTGCCGTCATCTTCGGGTAGTTCCTGAATATAAGACAACCAAAGAAAATTAAATAAACTGACAGTGAAAACTAAAAGTAGAATGAAAAAGAAAGGGAATACGTAAATAACTACCGGTGACATATGATATGAATCATCTTCCATGAAGTCATTAGGCACAAAGGGTTCATCCAAAGAATCTGCATTGTTAAAAGATGAAACTACAGGAACTTCCTTGTGAGAGACCTTCCATAGGCTACCCATTTAAAAAATACTATACACAGATTACATGAATCACAAAAAAAGAATTTAAATTTTTTAAAGAAACAACAAAACTTAACAAGAGTTATGTGCAAAAGCAAAATGAGAAATAACTTTAAAAAAGTAAAAATAGGCACTGAGTGAATAAGAAAACAAAGCCACTGGGGAACTACCGAAACTAATGGAACAAAAAGACCTTATGCTGCTAGCTTATGGAACTTGCACTGCTGAAAATTTATGGAACACATTGATACAGAAAAGGAAAAAATGCTAAAAAGGCAGTGGACAACAATACTGAAGAACCAACACTGTAACTACTCTGGAATTTACACTCTAAAAACAATATAATTACAGTGCATCTTACAATGTAATAACACTGAAAAGGTATACTGCTCATGCACTGTAACTATAGTAAAAGCTAGGCAAGGGCCTGCTCATACTATAAATGCAGTGAACAACACTAATTACATTGAAAATTACACATCCAACTGAAAATACCAACAGCTCAATGCAACATCTACTACGGCAGAGAAAAATCATGAACAAGGTTTGGTACCTTAAATTGTGACTAAGAGGGTCTAACGCCTATTAAATCAGATTATTGAGCCAGAGGATCTGACCACCAATCAAAATAAAATGTAGATGAGATGGGAAGGTTTGGCTACATCACAACATAAACTGAACAACAACTAACAGAAATCCCACCAAATGGATTCCACAAAACCACAACTAAAATGAAAACCTAGAACAGGATGAACCCCCGACCTCTGCATCTAGGCGATACATGCGTCCATCTTATTAATTATTCAGAGAGACTATATAAAGTAATACATCAGTGAGTCTGAAGCCACCATCTAGGCAACACCTATTGCTACTCCTATCCCATTGATGAAGGTGTGCCGAATATCAAGGCTTAATACAAAACAGACATCGCAGCAAACCCTAACATCTAAAGGAGGATGCCCAAGCCCAGCCACACACGGGACTAGGTCCCATACCGGCCGGCGCGACTCCCAGAGGCTGCCGCCGCCATCTTCCACCGGTCCATCTCCAGAGCAGCAACTGACCCATCGACCTTGCCTAGCCTGCCGTCAACGCCACCACGATGCCAGACAACTCCACCATCCTGCATGAATCCGTCCACACGAGCCGGTAGCGAACCACGCACCATAGCACCATGCCACCGGATCCACCGTTGGCCTTGTAGTGGATGAGGCACCGCTCTTCCCCTTGTCCCATCCAACTAGCACTTGCTCCAAAACGATGCCCTTAGGAAGGACAACGGCATAAAAGGTACCATCATCGTCCGATCCGGTAGATCCAGATCTAGGGTTTCCCGCGGAGGATCACGAGTATGGTGCCATGACCTGCAACAACGATGCCTCGAGAAGGGAATGACATCATAGACGCCGCCATCGTCCACCATGACCGAAGTCGGCGCGATTTTCACCAGAAGTCGCGTCCCCCCAACCTCGCAGCTGGATGGAACCGAACGGAGCCTCGCTATGGAGACAAGGGCCGCCGTCGGCACGCCGGCAGGGAGCCTCCAGCCGCCCCTCACTGGTCCTCCTCATGCCACCGCCGCCAAGGCCGTACCGAGACGAATCTGGATAGGACGCCAGATCTGCAACCATCAAAGCCACCCATGTGCCCACGGCCGCCACACCGCCGCCCATGTAGGTTCCCATTGCCACTGCGCAGCAGGGGCGCCGTCTTGACTGTCGTCCCCGGCCTCCCCGGATGAGACACCGCCTCCGTCTCACTAGATCTGCCGAGGCGACCACCCACACTCGATCATGCAAGGCCCGCCGCCACCACGGCCCTTGCCGGCGGCTGGAGATGGATGAGCGGGGAGGGTCTGGCGGCGAGATCGAGCCCCGGCGCCCGCTCGAGGGGAGGCGACGCGAGGGGGAAGGGAGTCGTCGGGCGTCTTAAAAATTTGGGGAGGATTTCACTTCTCCGGCCTCTGCACCAACTAGGGATGCATACAACCTTTTAAGTACGAGTACTAGAATTTTTTATCTCGGTTATGCACCGAGCCTAGTCCTCAATGATAAATGCGTGAGTACCACAAGAGCCTGGTCCTCAAGAATAAATAGGAACCTAAATTCGCCTCCGTGAGGATTTGAACCTGGTTGTTGGGTTTGTACATCCACTCCCCAACCAGTTGAGCTACGCCACTCTCCTATTATTGGGGAGAATTTCACTTCCCTGGCCTCTGCACCAACTAGGGATGCATACAACCTTTTAAGTATGAGTACTAGGATTTTTAATCTCGTTCACGCACCGAGCCTAGTCCTCAATAAATGCGTGAGTACCGTGAAAGCCTGGTCCTAAAAATAAATAGGAATCTAAATTCACCTCCGTGAGGATTTGAACCCAGGTGTTGGGTTTGTACATATCCCCCCCCCCCCAACTAGTTGGGGATCAAACATATATTTTTAGAAAAGGAGGATGACCCCGGTCTTTGCATCTGGGAGATGCATGCAGCCACTTTATTGATTATTCTCGAGCACCTTATAAAGTATTACAACAATATGTCTGAATCCGCCATCTTGGCAACATATGCCACTACTCCTATCCATATGATGAAGGGGTGCTAGCTGGGCCAAATACCCAGACCACTCACCTAAACCTATCATCAAAGCCGAAGCCCCAGCCGAGCCACATACCGGTGCAGGGCTTAAACCGGTCCGACGACTCACATGTGTCGCTGCCGCCATCTTCCACAGTCCATCTTGAGCAGATATTTAGGCTTCTACCTTGTCGGCCACTCTGCCATCGACGCCACCATTATGTCGACGACTACCTCGCCCCGCGCGAGTACATCACCGCGATCGGGCACCGAAGTCTCCATCGCACCACGCCACCGAGATCCGCCGTCATCAATGTGTAGGATGAAGCACCGCTCCACCAAAAAATCCGCCCACTGGTCCGTCGATCCCGTGTACGCCTCCAAGAATGACGCCCCCAAGGAGGAAACGACACCAATATGTCGCCGCCATCCAATCTACTGATCTAGGGTTTCGCCCAGAGGTAGCGGATAGAGGTCTGGAGCTTCGCCACGGCGATGCCTTCAAGAAGGTAATGACACAGAAGAGTGCCGCCAATGCCGGTCTTGGCATCAAGCCGAGAACTAGGTTTTCACCCGGATCCGCTCAAAGAACCTCCATGACGCATTGTGCGCACGGGTCGCCGCCGATCTGAGCCGCCGCACATCGAGCAGGCCGCACCGGCCAGATCAGATCTGTTCGGAGGGCAAACCACGCATGCCGCCAACGCAACCACCAGACCCTCCATGCCGCCACCACCGATCCTAGGTCAGATGGTCCATCGCCATAGACGAGGCCGCCGCTGCCGAACGTAGCCAAGGCCGCTGCCTGAAGCAGGGCCGACCGCCGCACCCGCCACCATCACCGCCCAAGGCCAAGGCAGCCGCCGCGCCGCCGCCGGTCAAGGCAGGCCCGCCACGCCACCAAGGCCAGATCGACATGCCACCACATGCCGCTGGGCTCCGCACCGCCCCCATGGCGCATGAGAGAGGGAAGGCCCCCGCCACCGCCGTCAGCCCTCGGGCTATAGGCCGGCGGCATCCTTCAGCGGCGGCGGAGGGAGGGATGGAAGGACGGGGAGACCCCGGCGGCTAGGGTTGCGATCCTGGCCGAGTCGCCCGAGTGGGGGCGACGCGTGGGAGTCATTTGATGCAGGCCTAGCATGAGAAAATCCAACGACCAGGGGATTACATTTGAAGTTCCAGGATGTTCGACCTGAGCATCTATGTATAGTCCAAATTAGAGAGCCAGCCGAATCAAAATACACCTATTAAATTCGATTAGACTAGGGGATTACATGAAACGAGCTAGCCGAACCATATTACAGAGCACCTACCAGTGGAAATCAAACACCTTTTCACCACTTCTAAACACACAACAAACCACCAGCAAAATCACACACTCAGACGATGAAAAACAAAAGCACCTACCAGCGGAAGCAGATTCCAAATCGACATGGGGAGTCAAGCACCTACCACCGCCAAATCGGCCAAAAAACCAGGGAACCCAACTCTACATCTACACGCGTACACTAGTAGAAAAGAGGGCTTTGGTTCAGGCCGGTCAGCCCATTAGTCCCGGTTCAGTCCAGAACCGGGACCTATGGGGCATTGGTCCGGCTCGTGAGCCCTGGGGCGGCGGACCACGTGGGCCATTGGTCCTGATTCGTCTGGACCTTTTGGTCCTGGTTGGTGGGATGAACCGGGACCAATGGGCTTGGCTCTTGGCCCACCACCATTGGTTCCGGTTGGTGGCTTGAACCGGGACAACAGGTTGCCCTTTAGTCCCGGTTCGTGCAACGAACCGGGACCATTGAGGTGCCTATATATACCCCTCGCCATGAGCAGAGCACTCCACTGCTCTGTTTTCTCTGGCCGGGAGGGAGGGCTTTGTGGGGCTCTAGCTCACCTCCTATGCACATGAGGTGTTTGATGAAATGTCCGAGCAACACTAGTTAAGCTTTCTCCTCTCAAGCACGACCTCCAACTCTATTTTTCTTGAGATTTGTCTAGGTTTATATTAGCGGCCCGTCACGCCCGTCCCGTCTTCACTGTTGCCGATCGCTGCGCCGATCTGTCGCCGGCACCACCGTGGTGAGCCTCCTGTTCTTATCTTCTTTCTCGAAAGAAAAAACTCTTGCTTTAGATAGATATTTGTCTAATTTTCTTACTATTTTATTGCTTGTTATTATATAGTGCGATGGTTTTGGTATCCGCCCCGCCGGCCCTCGCCCTGTCTATGATTTGGATGTGGTATATATTATCTTTATAACTATTGGTTCATTTATTGTTTATGAAAATTATGCCGACCAACGTGACATAGGTTTTATTTATCTAGGAGGTATGTGAACCAGAAATTCCAACCGACCCTATTGTCGAGAGGTTAAATTTAGTTGAAGAAGAAAACAATTTCTTGAAGGAAAAAAATTGAGGAGGAGAAGATGATATTGGAGTGCATGTTGCGGATGTCGTTGATGATCACAAGATCAAGATGGATGCAATGCGCTTGAAGATTAGAAAGATTAGAAAATTTGCCATTCATACCGACGCTTGGTATCATTATGTCGTTGGATCAATTGTTACCTTGGTTGCGATTATGATCACATTTGTTTTCGCATTGAAATGTTTTACATAGTTTCAATGTATGGTTTAATTAATTTAGATGCTCGAGAGCTTTATGTTGTTAGATGAGAACTATGTATGTACTTTGGTTTTAATGTGATGATGAACTTCTGTTAATTTGGTCTCTTAATTATCTATTCATGATGTTATGTAATGGTTTTTGACACACTTAATTATATATAATGCATGCAGATGAACCGCAATGGATGTACGGTGACAGACACACCTCAGAGTACATTGAGGCGTGCATGATGTTCTCAAAGTGGTTGAGGAAAACAAGAAGAATGGTTTTATGTGTTGTCCATGCCCTAAATGTGGGAATACGAAGTCTTACTCTGACCGAAAATCCTTCACACCCACCTGCTTTACAATGGTTTCATGCCACACTATAATGTTTGGACGAGGCACGAAGAAATAGGGGTTATGATGGAAGACGGCGAAGAAGAAGAGGACGATGACAACTATGTGCCCCTGAATACGGTGATGCTGCAACGGGGAAGCTGCCAAGATCAAGAGGAACAGACGATGTGCCCGATGATGATGATCTCCGCCGGGTCATTGTCGATGCAAGGACATAATCTGAAAGTCAAAAGGAGAAGCTGAAGTTCGATCGCATGTTAGAGGATCACAAAAGGGTTGTACCCCAATTGCGAAGATGGCAACACAAAGCTCGTTACCGTCTTTGGAATTGCTGCAGTGGAAGGCAGAGAATGTTGTGCTCGACAAAGGATTTGAGAAGCTCTGAAAATATTGAAGAAGAAGCTTCCAAAGGATAACGAAGTGCCCGACAGTACATACGCAGCAAAGAAGGTCGTATGCCCTCTAGGATTGGAGGTGCAGAAGATACATGCATGCCCTAATGATCTGCATCCTCTACATGGTGCGTATAAGGATCTGAACGCATGCCCGGTATGCGGTGCATTACGGTATAAGATCGACGAGATGACCACGGTGATGTTGACAGCAAGCCCCCGGGAAGAGGGTTCTGTGAAGGTGATGTGGTATGCTCCTATAATACCACGGTTGAAACGTCTGTTCGAAACGGAGAGCATGCCAAGTTGATGCGATGGCACGAGTGAGGACCGTAAAAAGACGTGAAGTTGAGAGCACCCGCGACAGGTCGCAGTGGAGAAAAATCGAGAAAGTACTGGGATGAGTTTGCAAGTGACCCAAGGAACGCATGGTTTGCTTTAAGCGTGGATGGCGTTAATCCTTTCGGGGAGCAGAGCAGCAATCACAGCACCTGGCCCGTGACTCTATGTATGTACAGCCTTCATCCTTGGATGTGCATGAAGCGGAAGTTCATTATGATGCCAGTTCTCATCCAAGGCCCTAAGCAACCCGGCAATGACATTGATGTGTACCTAAGGCCATTAGTTGAAGAAATTTTACAGTTGTGGAATGGAAGCGGTGTACGTCGTGGGATGAGCACAAACAGGAGAATTTGACCTAAAGGCGTTGTTGTTCGTGACCATCAATGATTGGCCCGCTCAAAGAACCTTCGGGACAGACAAACAAGGGATACCACGCATGCACGCACTGTTTAGATGACACTGAAAGTATATACCTGGACAAATGCAGGAAGAATGTGTACCTGGGCCATCGTCGATTTCTTTCGACCAACCGTCGATGTCGAAAGAAAGGCAAGCATTTTAAAGGCGAGGCAGATCACCGGAAGATGCCCGCCATGCGCATCGGTGATCATGTACTTGTTATGGTCAATGATTTACATAATCTTTGGAAAGGGTCCGGCGGACTAGCTGTTCGAATGACGCTGAGGGACACACACCCATGTTAAAGAAGAACTCTATATTTTGGGACCTACTCTCACCGAAAGACCTAGAGGTCCGCTCTTCAATCGACGTGATGCACGTGACGAAGAACCTTTGCATGAACCAGCTAGGCTTCTTGGGCGTGTATGGGAAGACAAAAGATACCGAGGCACGGATGACCTGCAACGTTTGCGAAAAAAAAAGGCATGCCTTCAAGCAGTATGAAGGTCCCGCCAGCTACGCTCTTACAAAAGAAGAGAAAGAAATCTTCTTTGAATGCCTGCTTTCGATCTGAAGGTCCCGATCGCTTCGTCGAATATAAAGGGAATAATAAATATGCCAGAGAAAAGTTCTAGAACCTAAAGTCTCATGACTGCCACATGATTATGACGCAACTGCTTCGGTTGCATTGAGGGGCTTCTATCGAAAACGTCCGATTAGCCATTGTGAAGCTATGTGCATTCCTCAATGCAATATCTCGAGAAGGTGATCGATCCAGAAATCGTACCAAGGCTAAGGAGTGATGTGGCGCAATGTCTTGTCAGTTTCGAGCTGGTGTTCCCACCATCCTTCTTCAATATCATGACGCACGTCCTAGTTCATCTAGTCAACGAGATTGTCATTCCGGGGCCCGTATTTCTACACAATATGTTCCCATTTGAGAGGTTCATGGGAGCCCTAAAGAAATATGTCTGTAACCGTGCTAGGCCAGAAGGAAGCATCTCCATGGGCCATCAAACAAAGGATGTCATTGGGTTTTGTGTTGACTTCATTCCTGGCCTTAAGAAGATAGGTCTCCCTAAATCGCGGTATGAGGGGAGACTGACTGGAAAAGGCACGCTTGGAGGGTACTGAATAATATGCAGGGACGGATATTCTTGGTCTCAAGCACACTACACAGTTCTACGGAACTCTACCTTGGTGACCACGTATGTCGATGAACACAAGAACAGTATGCACTCCAAACACCCGGAGCAGGCGACGACTGGATTACATGTGAACACATCAGGACTTTCAGCAATTGGTTGGAAACACGTCTCAGAGGTGACAAGACTGTTTGTTATGAGCTGTACTTGTTGTCTAGGGGACCATCTTTGACTGTATTGATTTACAAAGGATACGAGATAAATGGGAATACATTTTACAAGATTGAACAAGATCAAAAGAGCACCAACCAAAATAACGGTGTCCGCTTTGATGCAGCAACCGAGAGGGAAAGGACACATATTATGGTTACATAGTGGACATATGGGAACTTGATTACGGACATGATTTTAAGGTCCCTTTGTTTAAGTGCAAATGGGTCAATCAGTCAGGAGGCGGGGTACAAGTAGACCCACAGTACGGAATGAAAACAGTGGATCTGAAAAATCTTGGGTACACTGACGAACCGTTCGTCCTAGCCAATGATGTGGCACAGGCTATCTATGTGAAGGTCATGTCTACCAAACCGAGAAAAAGAAAAGATAAGGAAGCGAATACATCATACGATGAGCCAAAGCGCCACATAGTTCTTTTAGGAAAAAAGGACATCGTGGAAGTGGAGGGCAAGACAGACATGTCTGAAGATTATGAAAAGTTTCATGAAATTCCTCCCTTCAAAGTCAAGGCTGACCCAAGCATCCTGATAAGCGATGAAGATTATCCATGGTTATGGTGCAATAAGCAAATGACACAAGCGAAGAAAAAGTGAAGACTTTCTCCCAACTATTATGATGATACCATGCCAACTTTGTAATGCATTTAGTATGATACCATTGTCCGTTTTGTACATGCACATGCTATGTGGGTGAAATTATAATACCATGTCAACTTTCAACTTTTCAGAGTTCATTTGAAATGCTTTAATGTCTTATGGTTCGCCCTCGTAATACCATTAATCCCGGTTCGCTCCTTGTCAACTATGTTCTCACCAAGAACACTCAAGAGGGCAGCCACGTGGGCCATTGGTCCCGGTTCGTCGACCTTTTGGTCCCGGTTCCACGCACGAACCGGGACCAATGCGCTCGCCCTGGCCCATGACCATTAGTCGGTTTGTGCCACAAACGGGACTAAAGGGTTGGTCCTCGTTATGTCGAGTTTAGTCCCACCTCGCCAACCAAGGGCGCCACACTGGTTTATAAGCCCCTCCCTCTCGCCTTGTTGAGCTCCTCTCAAAATGAAAATAGATGCCCTTATACAGGAATTTAATATGAATTAGGTTGAATTCTCTCTATAGGCATCTATGCTCATTTTTAGTAAAGTTAATCACAAACTTGTGATTCACACAAATTTCAAAGAATTCAAATTTTAACTATTCAAATTTGAAAACTAATAGCACTAACAGAAAGTTTATAATTTTTCTAAAACTAATGGCACTAACAGAAAGTTTATAATTTTGCTGACCTAAAAGCAAAAAGAATTAAAAATAAAGCAAAAACAAAATAAAAAATAATTTTATAGTAAAGTTAATCACAAACTTGTGATTCACACAAATTTCAAAGAATTCAAATTTGAAAACTAATGGCAATAACAGAAAGTTTCTAATTTTTCTAAAACTAATGGCACTAATGAGAAAGTTTATAATTATTCTGACCTAAAAGCAAAAAGAATTAAAAATAAAGAAAAAACAAAATAAAATAAATAATGCAAAAACAAAACAAAAAAATGAAAAAAACTATTTTTATAGTAAAGTTAATCACAAACTTGTGATTCACATAAATTCAAAGAATTCAAATTTTAACTATTCAAATTTGAAAACTAATGGCACTAACAGAAAGTTTATAATTTTTCTAACCTAAAACAAAAAGAATTTAAAAATAAAGCAAAAAACAAAAGAAAATAAATAATGCAAAAACAAAACAAAAAACTGGAAAAAATAAAAAAATTGCCACCTATTGGCCACCACGGCTGAATACGACTAGAAACCCAACTCGGCAGGACTCAGCCCTTGAAGGCCCAATAGGCCCACAGCAAACATAGTGTGAGATTAGGCTCGAAGCCTGCAGTTGAGAGGAGCTCGAGAGGGTGGCGCCATGCAGCGCTTATAAACCACTCGAGCCATCTCAACTAGCGAGGTGGGAGTAAACTTTCACTGGCAGCTAAGGTTTTGGTCCGGTTGGTGGCACCAACCGGTACTAAAGGTGGGCTTTAGTCCGGCCGTGGCACCAACCGGGACCAAAGGCCCCTTTAGTCTGGCGGTGCCACCAACCAGGACCAAAGGCCCCTTCGCCGCTTCCGCCCTTTGGGCTGCGAGCTGACCTTTAGTCCGGTTGGTGGTGGCACCAACGGGACTAGTATTTTGGTCCCGGTTGGTGCCACGAACCGGGACCAATACTCTGTATATAAGAAAAAAATTGTGAAATTTTCAGATTTCCCTCGCCGGTTGCCCTCGACGACGCTTAACCTCCTCGACGCCGTCAACTGCCCAGACGCCGTCCGCCGCCCTGTCGTCGCCCCGAGCACGCCGTCGCCGTCCGTTGTCGCTCGTGCCTCGTCGTCTTCTTCTCTGTCGCCGACGTCGTCCTCGAGAGCCAGCGCCTGCTGCCGCTTCGAAGCGCGTGCCGCCGTCCGCCGCCTCGAGCCCGCTCCTCGTCGCCGACGCCTCCTCGCTGAGCGCCGCCTGATCCCTCCTCCTCCTCCCTGTACTAGGCGGCGTCGCCCAGAGCGCTGCCCCTGCCCTATGTGGCTACTGTGCCGCCGCCCGCCGACCCTGCCCTGCAAGATGCATTTTTTCATAAATGTATTTTTGTGTATATGTGTGTGTATGTGTATATATATGTACATGTTCATAGCATTTTTTCATAAATGTAAATGTATTTTTGTGTATATGTGTGTGGATGTGTATATATGTGTACAGTTCATAGCATTTTTCATAAATGTATTTTTATCAATTTATGTATATGTTCATATATATGTGTAAACAAATTGTGTATGTATAGGAAAATTTATATATATGTTTTTGTGCGTAATTTTGTCAATTTATGAATATGTTCATATTTAGAAGAAAAGAAGGAGAGGAAAAGGGAAATAAGAAGAGGAAGAAGGAGAAGAAGAAGGAGAAGAAGAGGAGAGGAAGAAGAGGAGAAATAAATAAGAAGAGGAAAAAGAAGAAGAAAAGGAGAAGAAGAAAGGAATAGAGGAGAAGAAGAATAAATAGAATAATCATTCTTTCTTCTTCTCCTCTATTCCTTTCTTCTTCTCCTCATTTTTATTCTTTTTTTCTTCGATCTTCTCCTCTATTCCTTTTTCTTCTCCTCTTTTTTCTTCTTCTTCCTCTTCTTATCTTTTATCGGGTATGTTATTGTCGATATACCCTCCCGATAACTTCGACATGAGGGAGGGTCGAGGGTCGCCGACACTACTAGGAAAACGCTTATAGATAGAAGTTTACCAATGGCGTTTGTTTATGACCCCACGCTACTACTAGTTAGTAGTAGCGCTGGCTAGAAAGAGCGCCATTGGTATAAGTTAGCGGCAGCGCTTGATATCTAAACCCATGCTACTGCTAAGTGTAACACACTACAATATCTGATCAATTAATATTTAGCGCTTGTCGCCTAACCCCCTCCCCGTGTCCCGATAACTTCAACACGAGGGGGGTCGACCTACCCCCTCCCGATAACATTATTTTCCCATGTATGTATGTCGTCGTTGTCGATATAACCCCCTCCAGGATAACTTCGACCGTGATAACTTATACCACGGGAGCACCCCCCGGCCCTCTCGCTCGACCAAAACTCTCGAGGACACCCAAACCCTAGAAAAAAACGATGTCAGTCTCCTACTCCTACCGCCGCGCCCCTACCCTTGAAGCGTTGCCGAGGCCACCCCAAACCCGGAATAAGCTCGGTCTACGTTTGCCACTAATATATCCACCTGCTGTCATGTTTGTGTAATAATTGCCATGTTGTAATATTTGCAGAAACAATGGAGCACATACGAGACGAGGAAGCAGAAGAGGTGTTGGGGGACATAATCTTAGCCGGAGGTGATATCTTGTCGTATCTTAACGACAATGATGGTCTGGAAGAACAGGGTGAAGAAGCAGGCTATGGTGATCGAAGAATGGAGGAGGAAAGACATGATTATGACGGCTCCGATGACCCAATGACGGTGCAAGAAGGAGACCGTGATGACGGCTCCGGTGACCGAACCGAGTCCGGCCAGGTATATATATTAGTTAAGCCTGTGCAGACTAGCTAATTGATGCATTCATTGTTTTGGTATATGTACACATATTAATTAACTCTCGTCTTTCTTCTTTTTCTAGCCCTTCGGATCGAGCACAACCGGTAAAGAGATGAGGCCTGAAGAAAAGTTGCGCTTTCGGATGAAAGGTTTGAGATCACAGCAATCGCGCAGAACGGCCAACCGATTGAACCCATCCGGACAAAGGAAGCATTTGCTGCTCGGTGCGGGGTTCTTGTTAGGGACAAGATCCCGATCAGCATCCACCAATGGTATAAGCCTCAAGAACGAAGACCACGAGGTGTCTTATGTCAATGATATGCGAAAGATGATCTTTGGACTGAGCTGAAGACAAATTTCACCCTACCGCCAGAGGAGGATCCGGAGAAGCAAGTTAAAGAGAAATTAATCAAGTCTCATGCTCTTAAGAAGATGGAAGACCTATTCAGGAGGTGGAAGAATGAGTTGAAAAGGTTTGTCGACAAAGAAGAGACACCAGAATTCATCGGCAAATATGAGAAGATCAGAGATCATCGCCCGCATTTTTGGCCGACAAGACATCGAAAAGAGTAAGAAGATGTCAGCGACAAACAAGCAAAATGCTGCGAGAAGAAGCTTCACCGTCGCACAGGGTTAGGTGGCTACCTCAAAGCCCGCCTAAGTGGGCCAAAGCTGAGAATGATCTGCTTGATAAAGGGATCGAACTAGAGACAATGAACTCGCTGACCGCTGCCGGACTTGGTTCTTCGGGGCTGGCGGAACCTTGGACCCTGTATCAGGGAAGTGCCTTTGGACGGACGAGCAAATGAAAATACCAGTCAAGAGGCTTCAGCACTATATCGATGCAGCGCAGGAAGGGACGTTCGTTCTCTGGACAGAGAGAACGACGAGCTCACAATGGCCCTCGAAATCCCGAGCACCCCGGACGGACACGAGGCACGCCAGGCTCCGTTCCATGGAAGGCTGGGTTTCCGGACGCAGGCGGTTACAAATGCCAGGAGAGGAGGAAGAAAGTGCAGCAGACCCAACTGCAGGCGCTGCACGCAAGGGTACAAGCGATAGAGGAACGAGAAGCAAATCGCAGCAAACGAACTGCCGAAGCTTCCCCCAAAGCTACCCCGCCATCTCAGCGGAGAAGCGGCGTAGCTTCCACCGAGCTGCTTCAGCGGAGCATGTCTTGACGGCTCTCGCTAGCTACCCCGTGGATGCTATCACGGAGTCTCAAAATTGCCACCTTATGACGCAATGGCAGAACTTAAAAGTCAAGGCGGCTGTCGGCTCTGTTTGACATTCTGAACCCGGCGCAACTTTTCACTGTCGTCCGATTCCAGAAGGATATGCTAGGGTGACGGTGGACGAAATAACGGAGGGGTTTGAGGACCTCCAGCTTGACCACCCTACCGGTGAAGGGGAGACTCGGCTGGGTTCTGCTATGAAGACTCCATGCCTATGGCGGAAGGAGTTCATCAACCTTCCGAACTGGACGCCTCCGCCTCCTCCTCCTCCTCCTCCTCCTCCTCCGGCGAGTCAGGGCACTCCGCCTCCTCCACCGCCTCCTCCTCCGGCAAGTGACGATCAGGGCACTCAGCCTCCTTCTCCGGCGCGTGGCGGCACTCCGCCTCCTTCTCCGCCTGCGCCGGCGTGCCCGAGCAGCTAGCAGCCTCCTCCCTCTCCGCCTCGCCAGCAAGGGAGGAAGAGACCCGCTGCCTCCCCGGCTGCTCCGGTGCGTTGTAGTCCTTCTCCTCCGCCTCGTAAGCAAGCACGAAGAAGACAACAAGCAACCGCTCCGTCTGCGCTCCGGCGTCTAGCAGTACAGCCAGAGGCGGGAGGCAATCTGATACCGTCCACCTCTCAAGCCTCTAGAGAAGTTACCGTGCACGAGATGACCATGGAGGAAAACAAGAATATCATGCGGACCAAGTGAAGGACTTCTTTGAAGGGTTGAAAGCGCAGAGACATCCACCCGGAGGAGAAGGTAGATCCGGTGAAAGCAAAGCGCACTATCGATGCCCCGAGGAAACCACCAAAGTCTCCGCCGAAAACCAACTATGAGAGCATTACTGAAAAGGCATATCTCGAAGCGGAGCGGTCGGGAAGTATTGTCAGTGATCAAAGGTTAAAAGAACAAGCAGCTGGGAAAAAAATTGCCCAGCTCGGCGAACAAGCAAAGCAATTGTGCACCCGCTCAATGTGTCTAGCGACATAAATCGCTAATGCTCGAGGATGGTGCCCGGTTGTAGCAATCTTGGAGATTACCTGCCCGACGATGTACATTTTGATTTCTTGGAGGTGGGCGAACACAGATATCTGTATGGGAAGCCTCTCGTCAAAGATGAAAAATCTCTAACAACGATGATGCGAAGATTCCATAATTGGTACATGAAAACCTGCAGAGAGTCCGGGGACGAATACTTTGTATCTGAGAATTAAAGAGGAGCTCGACCTCGTTGGAACTGATCTGTTGCTTGTTCCATTTGAGGAGTTCTTCAAGTTCTTCAGTCAAAAGGCTCTCGATAAATTAACGGTCTTTTGCTACTGCCTGTAAGTACTATTTCTGTCATTAAGTCTCTATATATAGCTCAGTTCTTTCATTGCATGTATTTATAATTAATTATCCTCACTATATTATGCAGATTGAAGATCGTCGAGTGCAGAAAAGCAGAAATGTATGATATTAGGTTCATTAACACAAATATCATAGATGAATTTCTGGTTACAAAGGGCCTTGAAGAGGCCGAGGCCTACTTGCTACAATCGTTGATCAAAAATCAAAACAAAGATTTAATACTCTTTCCTTACAACTTCGAGTGAGTGTTACTGTCGTGTGCATATTCGGTTTCCTTATTACTCGGCGAGGTTATAGTAATGTAATTGATGAGTTATGCATGCGCATGCAGCTTCCACTATATTCTCCTAGAGATTAAGCTTGAGCGGGGACTACTAACCGTCTTAGACTCGAGACGAAAAGATCCCGAAACCTATGCGGGCATGACTAAAATGCTCAGCGAGTAAGTTCAATCGATCATTGTCGCACCATATCTGCAACATTTTGTTCATTTCCTAATATCTCAAGTAATAATAATTATTTTCTTTGTCTTGCAGGGTTTGGAAACAGTTCACCGCAGAAGCTCCGGGACTGCCGAAGGAGCTGGGATATACATACCCGAAAGTAAGTACTACTAGCTAGCTAGCTAGTTGCGCGCATCTCCCGTTGATTCTATAGCTATACTTTCATCAATGCCATTTATAGTGCTTCATTATCAGTTTTGTTGACCTCTATTTCTCGTAAAGTGCTTGTGGCAGGACCAAGGGAATGATTACTGTGGATACTATGTGTGCGAGTTCATCTACAACACGACTTTGAAAAATAAGCGGGGCTACTTTAAAAGACAATATGAAGTGCGTAAGCAATAATATTCACAATTTCATTTTATGACACCATCATTTCTGTTGAGTTTCATTCATATATATGTATTAACCCCCTTCTTCAAATTAGGCGTGGCAGATGCGGAATGAACTCCTACCACAAGATCGCATTAAAGCAATTCAAGAGGAATTGGCGGGATTCTTTCTGGACCACGTCATCAATAAAGCCGGAGAATACCATGTGGAAGTTGATTTCAAATGCTAGGGGATTGTAAGATCTTACATATTATATATGTATGTAGCCAGTAGCGCCGGATAGATAATCCGAAAACTTGTTGTTCGACCAATCTCTCGGAGAAGGAGAGGTCGATCACTTCTCTCGGTATGCATGACGAACTTCTGTACTTAAAGGTTTCCTTCGTTTTCTTACTAGCTAGCGTGTCGAGGGCCTCTCTATGTATAGTACATAGTGTCGACCAAGCATGGACATAAGAGAGGACATTTCTCTCTATTAATTAGCTAGCTAACACAATATATGAAACACCTAAATTAACCCCCAAAACCCCAACCTCCCCCCCTCTTCATAAAAAACAAAAACCCAGCCATTGAAATGTCGACGCGTGGATGCCTATTGGTCCCGGTTGATGTTGGTGCCACCAACTGAACCAAAGGGCCTCCTGCCTGGGCTCGGCGCACCGGCCACGTGGAGGCCCATCTGTCCCGCTTCGTATAAGAACCGCGACTGAAGATTTAAGGCATTAGTAACGACCATTTAGTCCCGGTTCAAGAATCGGGACAAAATGCCCTAACCAACCGGGACAAATGGGGTTTTTACTAGTGGTACACCAACATCTACATCAAACGCCAGGCGATATAGAAGGGCATGAGCATCAAAACAAGAAATTCAACGGGGAAAGGCGGAGATACAGGACAACCAACCAAACCCACGAGCAGGGAAATCAAGCTCGAGCAGAGGAAGAGCTCGGAATCGCCATGAACTATGAACAAATCGCCTCCTCTTCTCCGCCGCTGTAGCTCTCTCTCTCTCTCTCTCTCTCTTACCGCCGAATGAAATGGGTAAAGACAGAAAGGAAAATTTCAAAAGGAAAGGAGAAATCAGAGGGACAGCGGTAACGGGTTGGCCCGAAAGGAAAACCGCACCCGACATGAAAAACGGCCCAAAATGGCCAGCTCCCAGCGCGAATCTCCGCACGAGATCCAGCGGACACAAGTTTGAATGAAAACCAATTGCAAATCAGCTGGCTGAAAAATAGCAAATCCGAAAAGGGAATGAATCAAGAGAAAGGCCGGCACCCACTCCTGGCCGAGCCGACGGCGAGTCGGCGAGATCTACTCCTTGTATACGTCATCGTCGTGGTCAGGGCAGGCCTCGCCTTCGTCGTAGCTCGGCCGTCACGGGCAGTGTCGTGACCATGCCGGCGTTGGCGTTCTACGACCTCTACTTCCAGCGCTTGTACGCCTTCGACAACATGCCCCGGATCTGTCCCCTGGGAGCCGGTACATCTACACCCGCGCCCAGGACAACGACAAGGTGGAGCGGGCCATCACCACCAGCAGCGTCCTCAGCGCAGTGGACGCCGGCAGGGCTGATCGCCTGATCCGGTCGTCGGCCGTGACGATGAGATCGACCGTGTCGTCTGCATACTCTACCGCCGTACCAAGAACTGCTCCGCGCTCATCGGTGCCGCCGGGGTCAGACCTAAATAGGCGGGTCGAGGTCCTACGAGGTACACACTACTCGGAGTACCCTCCCACCAAAAAAAAGGTGTGTAGTTCGGTGGTTCGACCAAAAATGCTATGCTTACGTACAAGACTACCCCTCTTCCCGAAAGCTTCGCGGGAAACTTTACTACTTTACGACGACGGCAAGACGGCCATCGTCAAGGGCCTGGCGCAGCGCATCGCCGCCAGTAACATCCCCAACGACCTCGCCGGGGCGCGCGTCCTGGAGCTTGACATGGGAGTGGTTGTCGCCGGGACACCCTGGCGCGGCATGTTCGAGGAGCGCTTGAAAGACGCCATCAAGCACGCAGAGGAGGCGGGAGGAAAGGTCATCCTGTTCACCGATGAGATGCACATGATTGTTGGCGCCGGCGATAAAGGAGGCCCGATGGACGCCGCCAACATCCTCAAGCCGGCACTAGCCCGCGGCTGCATCTGTTGTGTGGGTGCTACCAGTACCACAGGTATATCCAGACGGACGCTGCGCTGGAGCGCCGGTTCTAGAAGGTTGTCGTCGAGCAGCCGAGCGTACAGGCCACCATTGCCATCCTAAAAGGGCTGAAACAGCGCTACCAAGAGCACCATGGCTTGAAAATCCAGGACGATGCTCTCGTTGCTGCAGCACATCTCGCTGCCCGACATATTACAGGTTCCTACCTTAATTAAATCGTCAAAACTAATAGGAAAGTTAGCCCACACGTGTAGGCGTTTGCATCTCGCCCACACGTGTGGATCCACGTCTGTTTGTGGTTGCACGAATCTTGACATGTTTATAATGCCACGTAGGACTAGGCTGGTGTGTGGGCATTCGTCCGGTCGCCCACACGTCCGTTTTCACCATACGAAGGGACTGGTGTGTGGGCGTTTAGCAGTTCACCCATATGTCAGTTTTCACTCACACACAGGGGCTGGTGTTGGGGCATTTATCAGTTCGCCCACACGCCCGTCTCCTCTCCTACACCCAAAGCTACCAGTTGCCATGTGTTTTGCGGGGTACATGGCAACTGCCCTAGTGTGTTGTAAGCAGATGGCAACTCTCTCTTTTATCCGAACATATCAGTTGTCATGTGTTTTTGCAGGATACATGGCAACTGCCCAATTGTGCTTGTAAGCAGATGGCAACTCTCTCTTTACCTGAACATGTTTATTTTGTTATGTCTCTTTGTAGCGCTACACGGCAACTGTCTAGTGTTAGTAGGTGGCAACTCCTAAAGTTTTCAAATCATGGCAACTGTAGTAAACCAGACTATACATGACAAGTGCCTAGTGTTAGTAGGTGGCAACCCCTAAAGTTTTCAAATCATGGCAACTATAGTAAACCATACTATACATGGCAACAGCTGCAGTTGTTCAAAAATGGCATCTGCCACTTGACCTGAGATGGCAACTGCAGTTGAGCAACCATGACAACTGTAGTTCAGCGACATGGCAACTACAGTTAAACCAACATGGAAGAGGGTCCGGACCATGGCAACTGCGGGGCGCATGGTGACTGTCATGTGGGGCGTGCGGGACCATGAGGTAGGAGTGTGAGAGGGACCGCGAGGAAAAAAGAGGCGTGTGGGCATTACTTGTTTTGCCCACACGCTCTCTTAGACATCACACAAAGCGTGTGGGCAGACCCTTTAACGCCGACACGTGTGGGCGTTATCGGCGCCCAAAAAATTTAGTTTACTATTGTATTACGTCTTCTCCTTAGGCGAGTATCATACACTAGTATCATGCTGATGATACTAGTGTATGATACTACATCCATAGTGCATAGTATCATAGATTAATATCATATGTGGCCTCATTTATTGCCATGCAAGATGCATAGTAGCATAACATTTATTATGATATCGTATCTACCTACGTTACTATAATCCTCTCTTTTATAATTGTCTGTGATATAAGTATGTTTGCGAGTCCCAAATATATGATACCGGTTATGTTACCCCACTATGGCCTTAGGTCGCAAGTTCCCCGACAAGGCAATTGATTTGATCGATGAGGCATGCTCTACCGCAAAGATGCAGAAAGTGGACAGTAACATAATTACCTCGATATTTATACCCAAGCTGTTAACTGTTGGCCCGACTCATATCGCCAAGGTAAATCATAATCATATAGTATATGTTGGAATTTGCTAGTGGGCTTTTGGCCCAAAGCCCAACTAAAATTCTAAAATTTTCATGGCCCATTCATGTACACATGTGAGTGGAGTGAATGAGGATAAAGTTTAGTCACACCTCATAAGTTGAGAGAGAGTTGCCCTCTTTATAAGGTGAGCTCTTCTACCACTTATATGAGCATGAGAAGAGGAGACCTACACGCGCGCTCCTCCTCCTCGCCCGCCTCGCCTCGCCTCGCCTCGGACGGAGCTATGCACGTTGTCTATATTTTGCTGCTCGGGAAAAATTAATGAGTCATTAATTAATAATTAACGGACGCGTTAATTACTGAACCGTTCGATTCTTTTGGATCGTGGACGACTCGGACGTGGGGTTTACTCCCACGACCTACCCGCCCGCACTATATAGTCAGCAGGCGTCTACCATAGCCGCCGCCAGTATGGTTTCTCACCAGCCCTCCAGATCATTGCGCCGCCAAGCAAGTCTTCTCCATCCCTCCTTTCGGCGTGCACCGGAGAAGGGACAGCAGGCCTCCGAACCCGCCTCTAGTGATCCTGTACCGAGAGAGGCGATCAGGTTTTGGGAGCGACTTTCGCGACTGCTGGCAGCGACGACTTCGCGAACGACGACTTCTTCCCCGACCTCGGCAACCTCATCCTCGACGACATAGGCGACAACGTCAACGCCCGGCGGTGCTGCTCCCGCTGCACCGTATGTGATTCTATCCTTCATGTTCGAGTTCATGGTAGAATTCATGTTTCTAGTATGTGCCCTAGATGTGATCTGTTCATCTGCTATGCTAGTTCGCATGATTAGTTTAATCTCTGCTATTGCTGTCATGATCTATTTCCTAT